>APFE031671421.1:47538-84455 GCA_000404065.3 Pinus taeda | reverse complement strand
TAGGGCCAGGGTGCAACTCTAGGCCTGCCCTCAGAGCAAGATGTCGTTGTCGATAAGGACAAGACCTGCCAGCAAGAAGTCAATGGGGACCTTCTCAAACCAGCACGAGTAGAGGACCAATATAACTGATGTGATGTAAGACATGATATTGACAACCGGGATGGCCGATTGAAAAATGAGTCAAGGGACACCGCAGAGAGGCCGACTCAAGCTAACTTCCCCTGAACAAAAGCACGACTCAATGTGACTATGGCAACATATGATGAATCTGTATAAGTTTGTCATGCAGGAGGCACGAACGAACCCTCCATATGATTGGAAGAGATAACCAATCGGGGGAGAACTGACTCAATAACAATGGTTAAGGAAAACCTAAGTCAAACTAAATCCCACCCAAGCAGAGGAGACTTTGTTTTGAGTGCTTTGTTCAAGGGCGACACGACTGACTCTAGCTGCCAATAATAGATGGAAATACTGTCTCGTTCCCGATCTTTTTGGAATATTTAATTTTTTTGTCTTTTTCTGTTAAGCTCAAAAAATAATAAAAGAATGTTATGGTATAGTGGAAAGGACGAGTGTTGGTGAAACAGATGATCTAGTTCTGGGGAGGGGAACATTCCTATGCTCAATGCAGGGAGGCAAAAACTGGTCGGTGACACTCAAAGGTATGTCCTTTCCACGGGTCAAGGTATGTCAAGTTGCAGAAGTCAAAGGTATGCAAGGTTGATTTTTTGCAAACGTCATGGTCAAAAGTTGGCTTAAACACGAGTCCAAGTGAAGCCGGCTCTAGGCCAAAAGGTGCAAATGGTCAACACGCAATGCAGCAGTACAACTCAACATGAAGGAACCTCTAGGGTATAGGGCTAGAACAAAGCGAAGAAGCTGAGAGGAATGAGTCTTCAACGCATAAGTCATGGCGGGACTACAGAGGACTCTCGAGCCTACTCAAATTGAATCAGCATGGGCAACAAATGTCAGTGAGGTGCAAACTACGATGCCCATGTAAAGGATGGCTCTACCATCATGTCATGATTTAAAAAATCGGTGAGTGAAGATGGCTTACGAACCATAACACGATGGGATCGACCCAATGGCAGATGTATCGACTAATGGAGGCTAGTATGCATGATGCAACGGAAAAATGATGTCCCTAACCTATATGCCAGTGAAAAAACGATACTTGCCATGATGGGTCAACAGTCACGGAACCGTCTCGAAAAAGTCGAAAAAATGTCCAAAATGTCCTGAAAAGCAAACCAATCTCGACACTCCAAGATCCCAAGTTAAAGGTGACATGAAACCAATCAAAATGAAATTTTGAAAAATTTTTGCATTTTCAAAACTTATAAATAGGATTTTGGACTCACCATTGTTACCGGTTGACTTGGAGAGCAAATATTTGGAGCAAAAGGAGCAAATTCTTCGTACGTCAATTTTGACCGTTCAAATTCCACAAAATCTTCCAGGTAACCCTTACACTTAGCTTGCAATGAATTGTGATTAATTTTAAGGTTTTTGATTGATGTTTCACCGTTGGATTATTGACTAAAATTTCTCCGCAGCATATACGCGGGTTGATAATATGAAACCCACGTACACGTGGGCCCTATACGCGATTGTGTATATAGTAACCCGCATATACGCCGTGAGCTAATTTAAATGAAAACTAACGGATGAAACCTCAATTTCTTTTCAGGATGCCACTCAAATGGCGTGAAAGGGAACATGCAGCGGTTGGTAATGAGGTTATGAACGATCCTCAAGCCTTAGATGCTTTACGAGGATGCGACTTGCTCAAATTCTTCAAGCTGCCGAACATGAAAGCCAATGTGCGACTGCTTGAATTGCTCATTAGCTATTGGGATGTCGATGAGGAAGCTTTTATGATAGATCAGATGCCACTCAGAGTGGAAGTGGAGGAAATATACTTTATCATGGGCCTTTCCCGAAGGGGAGAGGTAGTACAGTCCCGGGGCAGGACGCGGAGTAGCCTCACTATAGAGGACTATGTACAGATATACTGCCCAGGACATCCCAAGAAAGTTGGGAGCCAGATCTCCATTGCACACGTGGAGAGTTTATCACTACAGATTATCCTGTTCACCATAGCTCGGGCGAATGGATCATCCTCACTACATCAGGTGTCATGGCTCAACATGAGTGAGGCAGTGGATTGTCTCAACACAGTGCTTGACTGGTGTACTCCTCTTCTGGCCAGCATGAAGAGCCAACTCACTTCCATTAAGAGGGGACAGACCAAAAAATTTGGTTATGGGACCATTCTGTGCACCTTCTTCTTCGAGAGGATTCCTGCACTCCGACCCAGGGTAGCAGTTTCCATCAGCACCCCAGAATTACCGTCAGATGCAGCATGGGGCGAGATCGGTAAGAATTTTTGATTTTATGGTTTTTTTGGATTTTTCAAATATAATGATGCAATTTGAAAAATATATATTTTTTGATGAGATTCAAATGACTCATATGATGATCATGATCCAGATATTGGGCCAGTGCGGCCAGATGGCCTCCCGCGGCACAGACAACGCGACCGAGGAGCCAAAGAGGCGGCTGCTGAGACGGAGAGGACTCTACACAACGTCCAACGACACTTGACTAGGCTGAGCTGTTGAGTACCGATGGCTGCTATAGTGGACCTTCTAGAGGATATGCAGCGTCATGTGGTTGGGATGCCACGTGACTGGGTTCACACTTTTCAGCGTGTGGCCAATGCTATAGTGACCTACTTGGCCGCTCATCCTGAGCCGGGGCATTAGATATGCCGAATATGATTATGGGCATTTGAGTCCCAATTTTGTATATTTTTTGGACTACATATCTACATTCGAGACACTTTTATGATGATTATATATAATAATATATATTATAATATATATATATATAATATATATAATAGTATAAAGTTGACTTTTTGATGCTTTGATTTATGATGAATGATGAGATGTGCCACCTAATGCTTGATAGCGATAGAAACAACTAACCAATTAGAGATCTTGGAATATGCAAATAATAATATAAATAAAATGACCTTTGCAACAACCGCCACTCTAAATACTGCGATTAAACCATGGATCCTACCCGAAAAATGTTATTTAATGGAACACTATCAATTGAGAAGCGAAGATAAACATAACAAGCGATCATAAGAGACCTCAGATAGTAAATTAATAACGACAGTATAACTCATCTATTAATTCGAAGCAGGACTAATGCATACGCCTCTTGATACCATCAATTGACCAGTTGGATAATAAAGTACCCAAGCTGCGGAAGTGAGATTCCAAGTGTGCCGACTAGCACCATCGGCGAACCCAAAATAGACCAAGTCATCCATCAACACCTGCAACAGTAGACCAAAAAGTGTTGACATCAAAAAGCTCTCGATAATATATGTACAAATATACATAATATACAAAGAAGCCATTGCCTAATTTCTACTTAAGCAAAGTACTTCTTTAGGTAGAGCCTGTTTCGGGGCTCCACCAGCTTGTTTCCTTCAAAGTCGACTAACTCATACGACCCTTTTTCTAAAACTCGTTTAATAATGAAAGGACCGTACCACATGGGCTTAAACTTGCCTGCCCCCAAGGCGTCTTTATCTTGGTTGTAGACCAAGACAAGGTCCCCTTCAGAAAAGACTCAAGGACAGACAGATTTATCATACTACGTTTTTACCCTTTTCTTATGAGCTTCATTCATTGTGGCAGCATCTCAACGCTGCTCATCGAGATGTTCCAAGTGAAGAAGGCACTCTTCGAGACTTGAAGTCTCTGGAAGGAGCTCTACAACTAATTTGAGAGACGGAATTTCACATTTGATCGGAAAGATAGATTCCATCCCGTAAACTAACTAAAAAGGCGTAAAACCAGTAGCAGTCTTTACAGAGGTCCGGTATGCCCAAAGAGACGAATACAACATGACGTGCCAATTGGACCGATTTTTATCAATTGTCTGCTGGAGTATCGTCTTAAGAGTTTTATTAACTGCCTTGACCTATCCATTGGCCTGAGGATAATAGGGGGACGAATTCTCTTGATGGAAACCTAATTTAGAGGCCAATTGGGACATGAGTTGATTCTAAAAGTGACTGCCATGATCAGTGACAATCTCTCTCGGGACACCAAACCTTGAGATAACCTGATTGAAGAGAAACAAAGCTGTTGTGTCACTATCGTTTTTATAAGTGGGCATGGCTTCGGCCCACTTCGTAAAGTAGTCTACTGCCACAATAATATACTTGTGATTCGCTGCTAAAGGCGGATTACAAGTTGTAAAATCAATACCCCACTTAGTAAAAGGATCAACCGTGACGACGGGAAAAAGAGGAGCTGGATGGGCACGCATCTTTCGGGTAAAGATTTGACAAGGGTGGCAACGTTTGACCTCTTCCACACAATCTTTAAAAAGTGAAGGCCAAAAATAGCCAGCTCGTAAGATGCGCTGGGCTGTAGCAAGCCCTGATAGATGACCACCACAAGCTCCACTATGGCAATCATTAATCATAGACTCTGCTTCTTCCAAGGTCAAACAGCGTCGAAGGATTGAATCAACCCCTCGTCAGTATAAGGTGTCACCAATGATAACATAGTTCTTAGCCAGGTGACGTAATTTACGACATTCATCCTTGGAAAAATTAGAAGGAAACTTCAAAGTCTGGAGATATACAACGATATCTCCATACCAAGGGTTGAGTGAAGAGATGAGGAATAAATGTTCATCGGGAAAACTTTTCTCATAAATCGTGTCCACTCCACAAGGCAGCTCAGAAATTAGCTCTGCAAAAACCATGGATTTCTTAGACTTAGCTGACAAGAATTCGAGGTCGAATTCTTGCAAGATGAAAATCCATCTATTATATTTGCCCCCAATCACTCGCCTACTGAGGAAAAATTGGAATGGATTGACTGCCGCTAAGACAAAAGTTTTGCGTAGCAAGATGTAATGACGGAGCCGTTGGATAGCATGAACAGCTGCCAAGGCTAATTTCTCTACCGGGGAATAGCGAAGTTCAGGGCCTATTAAGCCTTGGCTCAAATAATAAATCACGTGCTCGGTGGGAGCATCGTCTTCCTGAACCAGAACCATACCAATGGTTGATTCTGCTGCTGTGAGATATAAAAGGAAGTCTCTACCATAATCCGGTGGACTCAAAAGCGGGGTAGAGACTAATGCTTTTTTCAAAGCATCAAACGATCGTTGCGCAAAGTCGTCCCATACAAATGGAACTCCTTTCCGTAACAACCGCATGAACCCTTTAGTGATCTCGGCATAATTGGCCATAAACCGCCATAAGAAATTAGCCTTCCCTTGAAGACTCTGAAGTTGACGAATTGAAGACGGGGGAGGCGACCGAACTATTGCCTCAACCTTGAAGGGATCTACCTGAATCCCTTCGTTCGACACGATGAACCCTAACAACCGACTGGATGTAACCACGAAAATGCACTTGTTGGGATTCAACCGGATTTTATAAAAACGACATCGTTCGAAAACCATTCGAAGGTGGCTAGGATGATCAGTCCTCTTCCGAGAACGAGCAGCGAGATCATCTAAGTACGCTTCGATGATATGCTTAATTTCGTGGAAAGCATAAGACATGGCCCAATGAAAGGTAGCTCCACCATTTTCAAGACCAAAAGGCATCTTTCTGTATGCAAAGGTTCCCGAGGGACATATGAAGGCCGTTTTATGTTGGTCTTCAGGACGGATAGAAATTTGATTATAACCAGAGAATCCATCCATGAAGGAAAAAATTTCGTTACCCGCACACTCATCAATAATATGATCAATAAATGGCGTGGGGTAATTGTCCTTAGGACAAGCCTTGTTCAAGTCCCTGAAATCAATGCATACTCGGATTGTTCCTTGCTTTTTATCTACGGGGACTGGGTTAGAAACCCAATCAGTAAGAGGAACAGGGTATATAAAACCCGCCTTTAGCATCTTCTCCACTTCCACTTTGATAGCTGTTGCTTTCCTAGGGTTGATCGGCCGAAGCCTCTAACGGACATGTTTAGCGTTTTTGTACGTCTTGATCTCATGCTGAACTATAGATGGGTCAATGCCAGGAATTTCCTCATAAGACCAAGCAAATACATCCCAAAATTCCTTAACTAAGTCGGTATATATTTGAATTTCTTCAGGGGAACACTCAATTCCGATGAAGATATTCTCTATTGTGTTAGGGTCCCTAGAGATGTTTATAGGTGTTGTTTTTGAAATCACTGACATATTACCTTCGGCACGAACGTGTGCGGGAGCCAAAGGGTTTAACACCATACAAACATCACTAGAATAGAGCTCGGAGAATCTAGAGTCTACCTCTTGCAATGGAGGAAGAAAGTATGAACGATGGTGTAAATCTTCCCAGGGTCGATCCATTACTTCAAGAATCACTTCTTCCGATGGTAAAACTGAATCCAAGCAGTCCAAAGCAGAGGTGGAGTCAAGGCTCCAAGCGGGGGCCACATTGCCATCCAACTCCTCTTTAGAAAAAGGAGTAGAATGGTCTTCTGCAGAATTCACGATAGATTGATATCTAAGCTCAGCTGCAGATATAGGGAATGCCATTCCATTTTCCTGTCCTTCAACTAATGTGGTCATAGGTGAAGGCAAGGCCCAGGGGTCCGAAAAATAATGAATTCGAAAGAACCCATCTCGAGAAAACTCCCTTGATGATGAAATAGCATTGATTTTTTCTATAGGAGAGGGAAACGCAAAGGTACCCATCAACGAGGAATACATCCCTACTCCTAGATTCTCAGTAGGCAGACGAGGGTTATCCGCTAAGGGAACAGTGGAGTCGGAAGTTGCTTGAGGATCAATTGGAGAATAGTCTAATTGATCCACCTTTACAATTTTCCCCTCATGAGGAAAGCAAATGACACGAAACAGAGTCGAAACAACGACGTCCACTTTGTATACCCAGTTCCTTCGTAGGAGGAGATTATAATCTAGGTTAGCATCAACAACCTCCACTTCAATATTAACAACCTTCCCCCCAACACATATAGGAAAGGCCGGGATAATCCCATGCAGCTTATGAGAATGGCCATTGAATGCAGTCAAGACGGTAGGTGAAGGAACGACCGAAGGTGATCCGATAGCCTTCCAACATGACATGGACATAACACACGTGGAAGCCCCTTCATCAATAACGGTTCGAAAAATATTGATTTTTCGGTATGTAGACTTTACTTGAAAAGCCATGTGATGAGGGAGTCCCTTTTTGACATTTAACATGTCAAAAGTGAGCACTAAAGAATTAGCCAGATCTACTGCCCCAATTGCGGAAAGTAAAGCACTTCTATGAGCCGGACACGACTGGAGAACCTCTAAAGCGGACATAGCGCATGGACTCTGAGCCAGATCCTCCACAATGGAGTAATTTTGGGTGGCCCTAGCATTAATATTAATCGTCACGCGTTTAGCAGAACCTTTCGGTATCCGTGGTATAGTCTCAACAGGGGGTCGCTCGATATGAAGGTCAGTACTGCCGAGAACAGCCTTATCCTTGGAAGTTTCGGCTTCACCGTAATCACGTGACCAAGTAGCCACATGGACATTAGAACCCATCATGAAAACATTCGAAGATTTTTCCCCTTCCTGGTTGCCCCTTGCAGAGGTTCCAGGGTTTGAACTTGCGCCAACAAGAAGTTGCTGCCCTTGGGGAAAAGGGTTAGTTAACACAGCTTGGGGACTAGAAGTCCCTTGCTGCCCTAACAAGCACTGAGTGTCTTCAGTCTTAGGGCAAAGATGAGTTAAATGGTCTCCACCGCATAACTTGCATGGAAACTTAACTTTCTTTTTCGACTCATTTCTACCCCCACCAGCATTATTGCCGGATTTGTTTGCATCAGGCTTCCCATCCTGGTTCTTTTTCTTACCTCGTCCTTTCTTTTTCCCATTGGAATTTTGACTTCCTTTGGGATTTTCTGATTGGACGACATTAATTGAAGAAGTTTGGGAAGTGGAAGGATTAGACGATGTGACTTGGTTGTTAGAAGAAGTTTGTAAGGACAACTGCTGCAATTGATTCAACAAGTTCACTGTATTTGTGTCTACTAACCCAACAATATCGTCCGCGTGAGGTCCTGGCTTCGGCTTAGCTACATCAACCTTCGATCCAGGAGTGTCTGGCAAGTACTTTTCTAGGATCCCAGACTGAGAGTAAATCAATTCTAATTGTTGGGCCCTAAAAATGGCTTGCTCCTCAGAATATACCCCAGACATGGAGACATCTTTGGAGATCTCAGGTACCAAAGACTTCAAGAACCACTCGAGATGGAAACCTGGAGGGATATCGGCTTTAATGAGCCTCTTTCTCCGTCTCCATTCCTGAATGTGATCGGAAATGTGAGTTGCCCTATCTTGACGAAAAGTAGCCAGTAATTCGGTTCCGGCATCATACCGGACGGGCAACTGAAAATGGTTCAAGAATACATTTACTAAGTCGGTGAATGATGTAAAGCTGCCCCCAGACAACTCTATATACCACTTAGCCGCGTTGCCAGTTAAGGTGCGTTGAAATAATCTCAACCTAATCGAATCGTCGATCAGGGAGTTCGATGAGCACCATAAGTGGAACGTGGTTACATGGTCGCCCGAATCCTCACCGCTTTTCCCTTCGAATTTTGGAATATCCAAAGGGAGTTTAGTTGGGACTGGAGGCCAGGCCGGACTATACTTGATTGGGTCGTTAGTTAACTTGGTGAGGTCTGGCAAGTTTAACGTTGCCAGAAACAGAAGTCTAGGTAGGGCTTGGGGATTCCACCCTGACTGGGCGGCAGTACCGAAGCTCTGAAAAGATTGGCCTGGATTTTTGGAGGCACCAGGCTGCCCGAAGTAACTAGTAGAACCTACTGAGCCAAAAGGGAGGTCTTGTGACCCAGCAAAACTTGGAGTTTGACCAACTCCGGCTTTATATCCACCATACCCTGCAAAGTTTCCTCCTGTCGGATTGTAAGGAGTTGACAACCCCTGATATGGATTCCAAGCCGTAGCTAGGGGAGGAATACTTTGGAATGAACTAACCATGGTATACGACCTATTCCCATATTGGCCGTGGAATGGATTCCCAGTTCCGGCATTACTAAGCCCAGGGTTATTCCAACCTTGGAAAGGATTGCTGCTTTTTCCTATTGAAGAAAAAGGCATAGATCCTACCGTAGGGTTGGAATGTGGTATATGACCACTTCTAAATGGAAAACCTTGGAACGAAGCCGACCCACTCATCATGGACGTGGCGGCCCCGAACGGAGCTGAAGGAATGCCCGATGATTAGGCGCCAAATGGGAAGTACCCAGAACCGAAAGCATTTGTTTGGGAACTTCCACTCGTAGATGGAATGGAAGTAGACCCAACAACAGACATGCTAGTAAAATATCCGAATAAAGAGACGGAGGGGATGGAAATAGTTCCACCCCCTTGCACAGATATAGGAGTCTGTGTAGTCGTAGCACTAGTAGAAGCCATGCTCCCCCTAGTGGTCATCGAAGGTAAGCGCATAGCGTAACCTGGACTTGCCTGTCTTTGTGACGGAGTTCCAACGTATTGCAATACCTGTGGATAACTTGATGGTAGAGGAGAATTCAGAGCCCCTAACGACTCTGAAAGTTCTTCTACCTCAATACTATCTTCCGTTTGTAAAGGAACTTGAGAAGGAACAGGTGGGTTCCTTTCTTGTTCTATGGAAGTACCAGGCCTTTCTTCAATACTATTGCCCTCGAGGGGAGGATCAATCCTCGATGCGTCAATTGCAGTGGGACGAAACCCACCGATATTATTAGCTCTGCGCCTTCTCGGAGAAGGCTCTGAACTTGGTGGCGAGAGACCACGAAGTCTTCAAGATCATCTGGGAGATCGGTCAGCCACTTTGAATTCTTTGATTAAAATCTAACTAAAGACTCAAAAAATTAAAAGCTAGGCCGACTAAGAGCACAAAGCACCCACTAAAAAGTCCCTAAAGATACAGCCAATCAAAACAACTTCCAAGTATTTCCGCTTCGGGTGGTTAGGACCAGACACCAAAATACGAGAAAGTGGAAAATAAAGGGCCTTCCGAAGATAGTCTGGGGTGATGAGGGCCCAAGCCTATCAGCGAAGGTATCAGAGGAAGTTACGCTGACCTCCTAACAACAGTCTGCATCGGTGCAAGCCCCCAAGCTTCGCAAGGGTGCCCTCTAGTAGTGCTGTTGAGAGTGATACAACGTCAACCTTAGGTGCTGCAGGATGCCCCTCTGCAGCCACCTATGTAGTTTCCTAGGAGTGGCAACTAAGGACACCAACTCGTCACACAAGCTAGGCGGAACGGTCTTGAGGTAAGTTCGGACAAGTAGGAGAGGGGTTATCTCTCTTTCCTGTCTTCACAGACCCTCGCGCTTAACTCCCAGATCCGGAGCTTTCCTGGTCTTCCTAACGCTATTGGATTTTCTCTCTTTAATCAGACTCCTATGTTTTTACATTTAATATGGCCTTGGAGAGTTAACTCTCCACTCGCCTATTCCAAGGCCCTAAAATCCTAAAACTTGTTTGTGTACTTAACTTAAAAGAAAAAGTTCTAGTTGATTTTAATTAGCGCTTGATTTTAAGGGCTATTCTTTAAGTCAAAGGATGATGGTAGTGAAACTAGTGGTGTGTTTTTTCGACGCAAAAAGATTAATAAAACTTAACTATATGCGTATGCACTTTGTCATTGTTTTTCGATGAAAAGTAATCTTCTACAGGGTTCAGAATGAAACTTCTAATGAAACAAACTTTTCTTTTCTTTTCTATTCATTCACACTTCACACTCAAAAGTTAATGAATCTATTTTATGCCAAAAGAGATGCAAATCTATCCTAATGCAAGACTAAATGCTTGATGCAAGATTTAAAACTACTCTAACAAGAAATGAAAGTTGTTTTTGTTTATCAAATTTCCTTTTTGCCACTTACAATATTTAGATGGAATCAAAGATGCTACAATTCGTCTAAATACTAAAAGCAAAACTCAAGAAAACAAAAATACTTTCATTCAGTCAAAAGGAAACAAAGTGAAAAGCAAATTCAAGAAAGCAAAACTAAAACTTTTCAAAAAGTTCACTTGAAAGTAGCAACAAAAGGGTCTTTTTGAAAATGCTCTCAACAAAAACCGACACTTCACAATTGAAACAAGTAAGAAACACTTTTTGTAAGTTGCCACCCAACAAAGAATGAAAACTCAACAAAAAACAAATGTACTCAAAAAGGCTTTTGACAATGGAAGGCAGCAAGGAAAGCTTTGGTAGCAAAGACCAAAAAAGATCAAAAAGATGGTTTCAAGAAAGTATCAAAATGACAACTTTGATGAAACAAAGAAGTAATTGGTCATAAAAATCGATTTCGTTAAGCAAACAAAAAGTCACCAATAAGCAAAGTTGAACACAAAGATTGATAACAATCTTTCTGCTCTGATCACTCAGGGCAGCCAAGATTCCAATAAAGAAATCTTGCGTGTTTAAAGCAAAAGGATGATGACACTTGCAAACAGAAAACAAGGCCAAAACTCTGATTAGAGAGAAATCGGAGTAAGGATGCTTGCTGTAAAACAAAGAACTGATACTGACAAAGATGACTATTTAAAACTGACTGAAAGCACCAGACACACTCTAGAGACAAAAAGGTTTATAAATCCTGAAAGTTGCCAGGTATACGCGACTGCATTCAGTGTAGAATGCGTGTATACGCGACTGTGTCTGAGGAAACCTGCGTATACGCGGGTTCACTTCAGACAACAAGCGTTTATACGCTTCTGTATCTAAACAAAACAACGTGTATCTAATATTTCAGGAAAAATAAAAAAGAGACTCAAGAAACTGGTAACACTCAGAAGTCAGAAACAGACCAGAAAATAGAAATAAACCAGCAAGCTACTGAGCCCTGATAGGCTTGACAAACGCCCAACTAGGAACAACAAGAGTGTTGTTCCCCAGTGGAGTCGCTAGTTCTGTTGCGGGATTTTATCCCCTAAGGCTCTTGGGTGGAACCCTAGCAGACTGAAAGTTGTCTAAATCAAGAAACATGCACACACACAGCCATTATGCTAGAAAAAGCTATTTTTAAGGTGAGAAGGACGTACCTCAGGTCCTACGTTCGGGTAGTTCCTTAAGGGTCCAAACCCTTCTTCACGTCCCTTCCGCTCCTTTGCCCTACAAAAACAACAATTCCAAAGAATGCAGCAGTATATGGACAAAGATTTATGTAAAAATCATCTTTATGTTATAAAAGAAAGGAGTTAGTTATAAACTTTTAGACATCCATTCATATATGAAATTCAAACATGAACATCATTAACATAAAGAAAGAAGCATATCGGGAACAAGACATGTTTCTTTATTAGACAAATAGAATAGTACAAAAAAGAGCAATATCACCTGAACCACTTCTGCAGGCTCAAAGCTCAGCCTCCTTCTGGATCCGTCTCGCCTCAAGCCTCTAGTAGGTCACCTTCCAATACTCACTCCAAGATCTCATGACTAAGGGATGAACATCAAATCACAAGGAAACAAGGGTTTCCTGTACAAGATGGGGGAAGTGCTGAAGGCACAAGGGTCTTCAGACCTGATCAGGGGGAAATCTCGGTATAATAACCTTTCTCTATTCTCTCCTCCCTTAGGCCTTCCCTTTGGTGTCTTTTTATACCAATTCCAAAGTAGTTTTTTTAGTTAGGAATTGGTTGGGGACAGTTGAGGCCACGGGCACTAACAGGTGATCAGCAGGTAAAACCCGCGATCCCCGCCCGAAAATAAGGAGTTTTATATTTTTTTAAGTGTTTTAATACATATACGCGGGTTGGGTATGTATGAACCCGCGTATACACGCGTTTAACTCAGGGAAATGTCGCGTACAGGGAATAAAACACTGTTTTTTAGATTTTGGACCAGGTCTAGGAGGAGGGGTTGCCCTAGGCCATGAGTGCAGCATCACAAACTATAATAGTGGGATTTGGAGCTATAACACCATGGAACTAATTCTAAGTATGGAAGGCCATTCAATGTCACCATTAATGACAAAACCTCCTTCATCTTCCTATAAATTGACCACTCATCTATGTGATCAGGGGCTGGATTATGTTGAATTGTAAGGAGATACTGCTGCTATGAGACTTGACTTTGGAGCAAATGATGTGATGCCACAAGCTTGTCTTGCTTTTGATATGATGTGGATGGGATCCAAGCTGAAGGAATGACTTTGAATCAGACACTGATGGTTGTAATTCCTTATTATATCTAATAAAGTGTTTGAACCTTTTTCCATATGTTTTGTTCTTTCATAATGCTTATATGTATGAATTGCTTATGATTCCTTTCATTTATATTCAATGGATCGTATGCTTTTATTGGTTTTCATATTCTGTTGTGTTTACAGCGTACTTCTCAAGTGGATTAATTACGAGAAGGAGCGACGGAATTAATACAAGGGAGATAAGAGGAAAGCGGAACTACAAGTAGGCCTTATATCCTCTTGTTCTACATACAACTACTTGTCTAGTGAATTAGTGTTTATCCGTAGATGCTAAATTCTCAAAAACAAATTAGCGACTCTGCTGGGGAAGAATCCTTTTCCTAGTAGCTTATCCACCTCTTAAGACATCCTTGTAGACTTTATTTGTGTTCATCGATTGTAATTCAGATGTTTACATTGAAAAATTGGTCAAAACTGTGTCAAATTACCTCTTGAAATGGCTTACTGTCACTAGGGAAGGCTTGTGAGGGAAATAGTGTGCTGCAGAGCATCCCTGGCTTAGGGACAGTGCTCTGAAGCACATTGTCTCCCACTCTGGGTTGTGTTGATCCTCCTAGGATCAGTTTCCAACTTTTGGAAAGAAGTTTTTGCCAAATTTTCTTTGTTTGATTGTTTGCTGATTGATCAATGAATGTTGTGTCTCAGAAAAAGAGTTTTTATTTCCTCATCTAGCCCAACTTTGATATGATTGATTCATGTTTCTTCATGTTTTCTTTTTCATTATTGATCAACAGTCAAAGTTAGGATATAATTGATTAATCTTCATTCAAAAGAAAGTGCCGTAAAGTCTTCTCTTCCTTCGAATTTGAACTGTTGTAAAAGTATTCGTTCATATGAAAGATTGATTGATTGTATGTGCATATTTTATTTTTGTTCATATTCACATTAAGGGAATCGAAAAGAAATACATGCATGTTGCATTGAAAAATTTTGTGTGTGTTGATAGTAATAGTGTAGGGAAATTACATTTAGATTGTGCTCTTTTCTCTTTGATCAAAAGAAATCTGATTGCTCTATCCCTAAGTGGCTAGGATTTTCATTGTTAAATTGAATGGAAAGAATGCTTATCATGATAGTTGCATTCCTAGGAATTTCATAATACATTACATGGCCAACTTGAAAGGAAAATTCCTAAGCAAGATCAACTTAAAATTAACATCAATTTACCTAATGGAGCATTGTCATTAATGAGAACATTTAGTGGTTCTAGGCTAGAGACGTGTTCCGGCATCATAAAACAAAGCAGTTGTCACTAAATTGTCTACAATACATCCTGAGTGTGATACCTCATTCCACATATGTGAGTATATTGTAGCTTATCCATGTACCTTTGGGTATATAGGGCAGCGTTACAGTACGTAAAGTATATGGGAATGCTCTCACCATGCAGTTTTGCATTAGACAATGATTATATGGACTGGGCCTCCATGTGCCTTTGGGTATATATGGGAGGACAACTCTAAGTTACTATCCATCCTTAAGTAATTGAGTCAGCCACCTTGTAAGCTATGATACACCGAACATAGCATTTGGGAAGATTGCCTGCCTGTACCTCTTAGTTCGCCAGGAGGTATTCTACAGTTCACAATTTCTAGGTAAACCTTTTGCCTAGTATACCCCTTCTTGCTTATTTCTTTTCTAATAATAAAATTAATCAGCAATAAGGGAGGAACATCAACCCCTACCCCGCTGTTCATGGATAACAGTGAGAAAACCACCTTTGCCTCCCGAAGCGACACCAATTCAGATAAATCGGTCTCACTTAACTGAGTCTAGTACATCAAGAACTCCTAGCTATTCATATGAATTACTTAAATCATCTATTTCAGTAAGTACCGAGACTCCAATTACTCCCACTATTTCTGGCCCGTCTGTTTCTGAAGAAGAAGTTTCACAATTACCTGAGGGCATTAGCATTGATCCTAGTGAAATAATAACCAACGATGTTCAACAACGTGTTGATCCTCAACCTAAAGTTTCTCAACAAGAAAGTACTTCTGAACTTGAATCAGTTCAACTAGAAGTTAATCTAGAATCTATCCTAGTTCAGAGAGAAGTTACATCTAAACCTGAAGTTGTTCAGGAACCTCTTTTTGAAACTGCTGTTCATTTACCTAAACATCTGGACTTTGAATTTGAACATTCAGAAGTTGTTATTTTACTGGAAGAGGATTAACCAGTTACCCCTCAGACATCAACAACTATTAAAACTTCACTTTAACAACACCAGAACTCTTTCACGGACCTGATAGGGAAGTTATTTCACCAGGTTTAATTGCTATAGAGGAGGAATTGGAAGAAGATTCCACACATGGAACCTTGTTTCACTTTGGAATTGGGCTTTATCTTTACCCTCATACTCCTGATTTTTCCACTCCATTTGATCCTGCTTCTTTTCGAGTACCCATCGATTCTTTAGGATAACTTTTGGGTTAGTTAAATATGGCTCAACAATCGATAACATCTCAGACTATATCATCTGATGCAACTGCAACATTATCTTCTTTTGCAACCTCTTCAATGTTTTCTACCACACCCGAGTCACACCTGTATGGTCAATTGTCCATCCTGGTTGGTTACCAATCACTTTCTGGAACCCATTCAGGGGTTGCTTCTACACCATTTTCATCACCCATGTCCTCAACCAGAATTCTACCTGGTTCTTCTCTAACGGGAACTCAACAGTTTGATCTTGCATATCAGTATCAAGCTGGGCAATCTAGCCAACAAAGACCTATGTATCCATTAAATATTGGATTACCACCATATGGAGAGAAATATGCTTATTCACCATATCCTCATTCCATAGGACTACCATATGGTAATATCCCACAGTATTCAGGTCAATCTAGAATTAGAATTTGTTAATGGAAACCAACAATGCTAGTTTAACCGAAGCTTGTGTATCCAACACAACCAATGCAAACTATGTCAGCTATTCCTACTACACCAGTTGTTACTACTGTACCACAGTCACAAGTTCAAACCATTGTATCTCAATCAGTACAAATTGATCCTTCTACCTTGCAACCACAATTTTCAGGTCAAGAAATTCAAGTTCCTCAGGTTGTTGTATGACAACCACTTGTTTCCAGGGTTTAGCAACAACATCAGGCTAGTATACCTTTATCTGGATTGACCGAGGTTTACACTGGTATAGTTTATTCACAACCTAGCCAACCTTTCATTGCTGGACATCAACAACTGTTAAATCAACAATAGTTGTACCAACAACAACAACAATTTATTCAACGACCGTGGCAGCCTCAATTTCAGCAACCACTATTCCAGCAATTCCAACCCTAGTTTCGACTTGTTCCACAGGCTCAACTTGGTTTTGGTCAATCTCAATCTTACCAAGGTCCTGGTCAACAAGGTTTTGTAGGTTATGGACAACCACACATTCAACCTGGTTATCAACAACCACCTTATACCGGTTTTGTTAAACAACCATACCAAGGTTACCAAATGCGGATACCCTATGTTAGTATACAAAGACCTATTGCTCAGGCCATTCCATCATATCCTAGGTATGCTCAACCTAACTTGAATCAGTGTTTTTTGTTTGTATCAACTTTAGAATTACTATATTTAAATCTACTCACTAATGATCCAATCTTATATGCACCTAGGTGGCCGATAATTCTATTGGGCACCAAATTGGGCTATCTTTCTGTTGCATTTTCCATCACCCTTTTTGACCTCTTTGCATTTATTTACCTATGTTTACTATGCTAAATATACAAGGTAAATCCCCCCCTTCTTCTGTCTATTGGGATATTTTATTAATGAAGTAAAGTCACGAGGTTTTCCTATTCGCAACACTAAAATGTATGTTTGACTACGATTTCTAGAGAATAGTAATCAATGCTTCAACATCCCACAACAGATTCACAATTCAAAACAACGAACAGCCATCAGGAGGCCGTGATACTAGAGTTGTAGATCCCTGAACCATTCTTCGGCCTTTTGTTGATTTTGTCTATCTGGTGTTGGTTCTGTTCCAAACAAATATACATTTCTAGGTATACGGTTACCAGGTTTTGGGGAAAGATGTTGTTGTCCCTCGTTGTGTATAAAAGATAGCTTATTCCTGTAAATGGGCAACTCCCCATCGAGATTTTAATAACCCATTTTAGATTAATAAAATATCATCTCTTTTGCTATTCCATTCTTCGCTATGAGTAATGCAACACTAATCAGAGAGATGGGCCCACTCTTCTAATCAGGTGTTGCATCTTTCTATGTCTATTATTTGTTATTTTATGCTTGCTGTTATAGTTCATTAATCTTAGTAATTGCTTCTCTCGAGTTCTGTATTCAGTTCAGTTTTACAGCTATTTTTTGAATCTTAATTGCGAACCCTTGGTTGGAATGGACTGTACTCTTGCCTCTGCATATACCTTGTGCATTGCCTTGAAAGAATATGCACCGAGATTGATAAATTAATGTAAGAAAAGGGTGAATAGATCATTCATACCTGGACCCCAAAATTTTGGTGCCATTGTCGGGGAGGCTAACAAGGTGCAAGAAAATGAGTTGGACCAACCAAATGGTCAATCTCTAGTCCTTGGGAGAGAACAAGTTTTCTCACTCTGCTTCAGGTCCTGAGTGTAGGTTTTTTTTCCTGCTTGTTTTTTTATTTTTATTTTCGATTTGATTTGGGACACTCTCTTTTCCTAGGGGGAGAGGACTCTTTTGATGCCCTGCTCCAGACCCTGAGTTAGATTTATTTCCTTCAAACCCTTGATTGTTTTAACTTTGGGAAACCCTAGCTTTTACCCTAGGGACGGAGGAGTCTTTTGATGTCCTAATTCATATATGGAAGTATTAGGCCTTCTCAGAGGTGTGTGTTTGTTCCTGGTTCTTATCCTGGGGAGGGAGGAGTTCTTTGACGCCCTGCTCCAGGCCTTGAACCTTAGATTCCTTTTTTTTAGCTCTCTCTCTTTTGTAAGTTCTTTTGTCTTGGGGAAGGAATGATCCTTTGACACCTTACTTCAAGACTAAAGCATTGTAGGTTGATACCAAGACCTTCCCTCATATCAACATTTGTATGAACAGAGAACCAAATAAGAGGGGCATAGGAAGAGCCCCAAAGAGGCGAGGACCAAACTTGGCAAGAAAGACCTATATCTAGCAAATTATAACAAAGGCTTAATCAGAAGCATCTTCTCGCATAGCCGTGAGACCAGGTGCATGAAGAGTAAAGCCCAAGGGACAATCACTAGATTAACCAGTGTTATCTACAACATTCTTTGGTGATTCGACACAGCAAGTCTCTCCAGCAGTTGATGAAACATCCAACAGTATATCTGACCAGGGAAACGTTACATTGGTAATAGAAGGGGAAGAGGTCATAAGCTTAACATTGACAGGGTCAAATCACTCCATCAAAGGAAAGGAGGTCATAGCCAAGGGATCAATTCATCAGGACATAGGAGAAGGAAACAAAGGTTTACTTGCATCACCAAGGGACCCGGGAAGTGCTGTTAAAGCAAATTGAATCCGAGTGGTAAGGAATCCTTAGCCATCTTCCACAGAGCCTGTTGAAATACCCGGTAGTTATTGGAGGATATTTATGGCTCTCACAACCTCCACCATCGAGTTTCTGATTAGGGATCTAGGATCTAGTGTGCCCACAAAGCCTATTCCATTAGCAACCTTACCAAGCTTTCATGGGCTTGTTTCAAAAGATCTCGACACGTTTTTATTTGAATTTGACATAGTGTGTCGAGGGTATGACTACATGAGAGATGTCTAGAAGTTAAAAATTTTTCCTACTACATTAAAAGGGATAGATCTACGATGGTTCATGGGCGTTGGAGGAAACTCCATTTCCACATGGGATGATATGCGGATAGTTTTTCTAGAAAAATACCAAGATTACTACAAATCCCAAAACATTGAGGAACCTTTTAAGTTCACACAAAAACAAGGCGATAGATTGGAAGATTGTGTGGAATGATTCAAGTACACCTTATAAAGGTCAGGTCACTCTGACCTAGATAAGGAAATTTTAAAAATTATCCTCCTCCGGGCTTTTCGTGATGACTCATTGGAATTGTTGAGTGTCATAGGCAAGGGAGACATCTCCATGGAAAGCTTCGAAGTTATTTGTGGACTATGAATTCAGTGCTCAAGAGGGCTTGTAGGAAACAGACAAGGGATTCACTCAACAAAGATGTCTGGAGGGGGTGTTATGAAGGCAGAAATCAGAAACCTACTAGACAACTTGAGAACGGATCCTTAGTACTCTATCGGCATAGATGGATATGCTACAAGTAAAACAAAAGTAGCTGGAATTGGACAGGACCATGGCTATATTCTTCCCAAAGTGTAGAAAGAAGCATCCAAAGAGGGAATGTCCATTAAACTCCATAGAGGAATGTGCAATCTGTGAGTTGAATCATGCAACAAGCTCATGTCCCTCCTTGTCAGGCCTGAAAGTAGTGTTTCAAGGTATAGGAGAAGACACAGAGCAACTATACCTCATGGGGTCTAGAAAGCCATGGAAGCCTCGACCACCAATGGGAAATCAAGGTATGTACTCAGATCCATCTCAATATTTCAATAATTTTAATATGAATAATCAATCAATGCCCTATACTCCCATGTGGCCACAATACCAGTTTCCATCTTGGCAGCAGTGGAACCCTCAAGTGAGTTTGAGCTCCCCACAGTTCCAACTTGGAGAGGATCCTCTCCTAGAAATTTTCCTTAGCCAATTCCCTAGCAGCAACTTCAACTACCCTCTAATGTGCCCCCTGGTAATCAACTTTCCTGTCCTCAGCCTCCAATCCAACCCAACCCGAATCCCAATAATAAGGGATTCCATCAAACCGACACTCTTAACCTACCTTTGTATAACATTTCTACTGCAGAGTTGTATGAAAATTTATGATTAGGGAAGACAGTCAATGTTCAACCTCCTCCAGTTATGATTGAACAACTTGATAGTGAAGGTAAGGAATCATAATTAAATAATGAAAAACCAAAACAAATTGATAGAAACAAGGTGCCTCCTGCAAAACAATATCAATCTAAACCACCTTATCCCGAGAGACTAACTTTGAGTAAACCAAGCCCTCAAGCTGAATTTGATTTATTAGGTGAATTACAGAACTTGTTTGTTAAAATTCCCGTGTTACAAGCTATGAAGGATGCGCTAATATAAGCAAATACTCTCCGGGAATATTGTTCAAAGAAACCTACAAATAAATCCAAAGACCCCGTTACTATTCATGTTATAGGAAAATTGTCAAATTTCATGATGGGAAAGTTAGCGCCTGTAAAGTATGGAGATCCAGGGAACCCAATTTTGATAGTACAAATTAATGGGGTAGAGATTCCAAATTTACTAGTAGACCTGGGTGCTACCATTAATGTTATCACCACTGAAACTATGCATACATTAGGTCTTCATAACTTGAAACATACACCTACAATGTTGGAATTGGTAGATCAATCTACAGTAAAACCTATAGGGAAGTTAGAAGATGTAACAATTTTAGTGGATTCATGGCACTATCCCATAGATTTCCTTGTTTTAAATACGCAATCTTCAGTGGGCAGCCATCCTTTGATTTTGGGCAGACCATGGCTAGCTACTACGGATGCTTAGATTAGGTGTCTTTCAGGGCACATGGTTATCTCAAATGGGCACAACACTAAGAATTTAGTGTTATACCCACATGCAAAGTCAAACCCATCCATAAAACCAATAGGTAGCAAGAAACATTTATCTTGGAAAGAGTCTGAAACAGAAAATGAGGAATTGAGACCAGTCCTCACTATTGGACAGGCCCTTCAGTTAAAAATGGAATTAGAGGATGTTGTAATCACCTCCTTCATGGATGATCCTTGCTCCATTTCAGAGCCAAATCAGCAAATCCTAGAATCTATCCTAAGCTGTGAGACTCAGGAAACTATTGAAACAACAGAAGGATTAGAGAAGCTACCTGTTGATGCACCCCATAGAAGTGTCCCAATGGAATTAGAACCAGGAAAAACCCTTAATATTAATCCAAACCTGTCAGAATCCCAAAAGAATCAACTTATAGATGTCCTCTGGAAACATAAAGAAGCCTTTGCTTGGGATTACTCAGACATGAAGGGGATTCCTGCTGATTTATGTACGCATCATATATACATTAAGGAATATTGTTGTCCTGTGAGACAACCTTAGAGAAGAATGAACCCTGCATTAAAAAATGTTGTGAAAGAAGAACTTCAGAAAATACTAGAAATGGTTTTATTTACCCCATCTCATATAGCCAATGGGTTTCCCCATTAGTAATGGTCCCCAAGAAAAATGGTAAATGAAGGATATCCGTAGATTATCAAGAATTAAATAAGGCAATGCATAAAGATCATTTCCTTTACCATTTGTTGACCAAGTTTTAGACACATTGGCTGGCAAAAAGATTTTTTTCCTTCCTAGACGAATTTAGTGGGTATAACCAGATCCAAATAGCTCCTGAAGATCAGGGCAAAACCGCTTTCACATTCCCCTGGGGAACATTCACATACCGGGTCCTTCCTTTTTGCCTGTGTAATGCACCTGCAACGTTCCAGAGGGCATATTTAGGGATCTTCTCTGGTTTGGTGGATGATAGTGTTGAAATTTTCATGGATGACTTTACTCCATATGGGGTTTCAATTGTAGAAGGGCTGAAAAATTTAGAGAATGTTCCTGAAAGATGTAGGCAGGCACGTGTCTCTTTGAGTAAGGTAAAATTCCATATGATGATGGAGGAGGGACCTGTTATGGGACATTTTCTCTCAGCTGAAGGAATCTGGATGGACCTAGTCAAGATAAAGGTAATTTTGCACTTCCTGACACCCAAAATGCCCATGAAGGTACACAAATTTATTAGTTGTGCTAGTTATTACAGGTGTTTTATAGAAAATTTTGCGAAAGTAGCACATCCACTTTTTCAGTTGCTACTAAAAGATTCAGATTTTGTGTGGACAGGTGACTGTGATACAACCTTTACGAAAATCAAGGAATTGGTCTATAGCGCTCTAATCCTTAGAGGGACGAACTGGGCATTACCTTTCCATATTCACATGGATGTGTCCCAAATAGTGATTGGTGTAGTATTAGGACAAAAAGAGGACATGGTACCATATGCAGTTTACTATGTTAGTAAGAATTTGGCTCCTATTGAATTAAACTACACCGTGACTGAAAAAGAGTTTCTTGTTGTCATCTATGCCATCAACAAATTTTGGCACTACATTACTAGGTATCCTACCTTTGTACATATTGATCATGTAGCTATCAGGTATTTAATGAATAAACCTGTTACCCCTAGTCGCATTATGAGATGGCTATTGCTACTACAAGGATTTGACATTACTATAGTAGATAAACCAGGGAAGGATAATGTGGTTTCAGATTTCTTGTCTAGGATAGAAAATGATGGTAAGAATACACCAATTGAAGGTAATTTTTTAGATGAACATCTTTTTGCAATTTCTACTAACACTCTGTGGTATGCAGATATTTCTAATTATCTTGCTACAGAGAAGGTGCCTCGTCATCTGTCACATAAGGAGCAGAGGAATATTATTCATCAAAGTACTCGATATTCATGGATGGCAGGATATCTCTTTCATACAAGGGTTGACCAATAGATACGGCGTTGTGTGGTAGAAGATGATATCTATGAGATATTAAAGGCTACACATGATGGGCCCTATGGAGGACATTTTGTGGATAAAAATAACAGTTCACAAAGTGCTGCAAATGGGATATTACTAGCCTACCATCTTTCGTGATGCTAGAGATTATGTCTGACGGTGTGATAGTTACCAATGGATGGGACAACTTGGGAAATAGATGAAATGCCTCTACAACCCTAGATAGTCTTTGAACCATTTGAGAAATGGGCCATAGATTTTGTTGGACCCTTCAACCCACCCTCTCATCAGAAAGCTTACATATTGGTTTGCACCGATTATGTGACCAAATGGGTGGAAGCTAGAGTGGTCATGAGAGTAATAGAGAAAGTGGTGGCAAACTTTCTCTTTGAAGAAATCTTTGCCCGATACAATACTCGAAGGGAAATTGTGTCAGATGGAGGATCATAGTTCACATCTCACATGATAGGGAAGTTGATGCAGAAATATGTGGTCAAACATAGAGTGACAACCCCCTATCACCCTCAGGCGAACATACAAGTAGAAATAAAAAACAAGATATTGGAAAATATCTTGAGAAAAATAGTATAAAGTCATTGCCAGGACTGGGCACAAAAAATTCCAGAAGCTTTATGGGCATATAGGAAAACATGGCGGAACACAATTGGGTTTTCTCCATTTGAGTTAGTCTATGGGAAATCCCCCTTGTTTCCAGTGGAATTTGAGATCAGTATGCTCAGAATAGCTTTAGAAGTAGGTCTAGACCTATCAAAAGCACAAAAACACCTACTGGAACAGCTGAATAGGTTGGACGAGATTAGATCAATAGCTGTCTAGAAGACGACTGCTCTTAAATAACAGAGAATGAAATGGCATGATAAATTTATTAAAAGTAAGGTGTTTCATGTGGGGGATTGGGCATTAATTTATCACTCCTAATTTAAGGATTTCAAAGGCAAGATTTGCACTCTCTAGATGGAACCATATGAAGTGGACACAATGTTCGACAATGGAATGGTTAGACTAATTAAAATAGATGAGAGTCATACCTCGTTCTTAGTAAATGGACACTGTCTAAAACTATACCACTGTCCAGCCTCTAAAGATGCCTTTGTCAAACACCTTTTTGATTCATCTGACTTAATGGTTGTTGGCATAAAGGACACTCTTACTCTGCTCTAACTATATATATATAATATTATTATTATATATATATTATATATATATATATATAATATATATATATATATATATAAACTGTTATTACTTACTTTTTTGTATTTTGCAGGAATAACAAAATAATATGGCCAGAAGAAATGTAACACTCGGCGTTGTTACTCCACCAGTGCTGTTACTCCATAACTGTCATTACTTCGTCGTTGTCATTAGCCCCTGTTATTGTTACTCCATGTTGTTACTTTGTCAGACATGTTGTTGTTACTCCATCATACATGTTTTTGTTACTCTATCAGACATTTTTCTATTACTCCACCACAAGGTAGGTCCCCAGGTATGTCTCGATGACTTTTACGGATTTAATTAAAATATTCCAAAAAGACATTAATACATGCCGCAAAAATCCATAATTAAGTTGGGGGGGAACTATCATAAGAAATGACGGCATACAACAAAAATGCATTCATGGAAAATGATTCATACCAAAATAAATCTAATAATTATGGTACTCCATAATCACTACCTCTATGCCTTGGAATGCATATTCATATGCGAAGAGTCATAACCAATCACCTCACCAACACGGTGCATTAAGCCACTAAAATATCCAATAGTACTGCCATAACCTGCCGTCATTCTCAAACATACCAGAACTCTTTTCATCTATTTCCCAAAAGAAACCATGACATTGTTATAGTTTCCAATGGTTTGGGTCCCCGTCATTCTCCCCTACCAGCTAACTGTATTTGTCGTGCTGATCCCACCTCTACAATGATGGGTGGACAGTCTATGCAGTATGAGCTAGAAGATACAATGAAAGTTTGGAACAATTAGAAGGTATGGCAGGTCTTTCAGAATACAGGTTGGAATGTCTACTTTGACAGGTTGAGGGGGTCGAATGAGGAATTTGTGATAGAAATGGCACTCAACCTGGGAGAAGAAAGGTCTCGGGTCCACAAGATAGAAATCCTTGTGATGGAGGAAGCCATTGAAAAAGTTAGCGGGCTCACTCAAAATAGACAATGATGGTTTTCAAGAAGGACTTCCCTTTAGAAATTTCCCCAAGCCTTTTTGTGGGCAGGAGAAAGCATCATGCAAAAGAGTTGGAGATATGACCAAAACTCGCCACCACATCCATGGGGAGGAGTAGCAGAGTTTGTCATAAAATATATAACTTGTGAGGGGAGGTAGTCCACCATATTCAAATACCATCTCTGAATGTTAGCTCACCTCTGATTTCCCCAAGCAGAGACTTTTTCATTAAATATGCCTTATTTCTTATTGAGAAGTCTTCATCTAATGGCACATTTGGCTCAAGGGTCACGATAGGTATTGGCGGTCATTACCCACCATGGGATGATCCAGCTGTTGGTGATGAATTCCATCAGACGAATCCTGATTCCATGGGAACTGTTTCAAGATTCCACAGAGGAAGAGATAGTAGCTATTGTGGCTGCCAGGGAAGATGAATCAGAAGCCATGGAGGAATCAAATGTAAGAGAAGATGATTATGCTGATCAGGAGGAGCCAGAAGAGATGGAGATGGAAGATGAAGAATTTGAAGAAGAGGCTTCTCCCCAAGAGCAATTCAAATTTGTGGAACCAATGGAAGATGCAGGAGTTGACACAGAAAGGCCCACTAGTACCACGGCCGAGGCTGACCCACAAGAACTAGCCTCGATTGTGGAGCTAGTAGAGCAAATAGATAGCTTGAAAACAACAGAGGTAGTACCACAACAAGCAAGGATGGGTGAATTGGTCGATATTGCGATCGAGGACACCCCACAAAGACCTCCTACCACCGTGGAGTCGATGGAGGAGGATAACCCAAATGAAGAAGAGGTCATGACCACCCCAAAAATAGAACCGATGGAAGAGGAGGAACTAGGGCATGAGGCTGGCACTGTCCCACAAGAACCAGAGCCAACCTAGGGATTGAATGTTGAAAATCCCTGCCATTTTTCCTTTCTCTCCTCTATCCCAAGGGGAGCAAGGGTAACTCGTTCCCCTTGATGCACAGAAGAAGATCTCACCATTCCTCTTGCTTTAAATTTTTCACAAAGACCACAACCATGTGGGGTGGATGCTACTCAGGCAATAGGCACTTCGGAGTCTAAAAGGAGAAAAGAGTCTGAGGTTCTAGAGGCAGGGGAACCAGGAAGGGTTCCAACAGACGCATTAATAGGAGAGAATCTCATAAGGGCACCACCGGTCGCAGTGAGCATGCAATAAGGGGAATTAGCCATTAGCAAAGTGGTCCCGATGAATGAGCCAGTGGAAAAGCTAGGCGAAAAGGTTGGGAAGCAAGAATTAATTGAAGAAGAAAGAGCAATGGGGGAAAACTCAACAGTCAGTATGGCAGAAGCTGTCTCGGGTGATTTACCTCCAGCTGCTAAAAATGAGGAAGTTTTGGTTAAGCAGGAATGGGTAGAGCTTTGTGAACAATGAAGACTCTCTGTTAAGCAAAAATACCAGTTGCGATTTAGAGAGATAATGGAGCTTAATATGGAGGTAAAGAAACTAAGGAAGTAGGTACACAAAATGCATAAGCAGATGAAGAAATAAAAATGGCAAGCCAAAAAGTCCAAGGCCATAGGGGTATATGCAGAGACTTAGGTGGACCAGATAGCCACAACCTTTGCTACCACTCAAACACACCCAATCGAGCGATTATTTGAAGACCATGAGTATGCCTTTACAGCTGAAGTGTAGGCTTGGAAATCTATTGCCACTCGGTATCAAAATGAGGTGAGAATAACTCAGAAATGAGCCTCTGCAACCATTTTTGAATATCTGGAGTGCATATATGTCATGAAACTGAGGCATACGAAGCAGCAGCTCAAGATGGAGCAGCTAGAAAAGCAAGTGGCAGCGCTAAAGACTAATAAGGAGGAGATGTTTAACTTGGTGTAGTAGGTGATGGCATGTCGTCCCCCTGCTTCTTGTTATTCTCTATTCTTGCATGAATGTTTTCTTTTATTCTGCATGGAGAGCATTAAGAATGAAATTAGTCATGAAATAGAGGATGGTGTACAATTCCTCTGCATAATGAGGAGCGATGATGTGCCAACTCAGCATTTGATGTGCGAGTTTTACCTGCATGGGTATCTACTGTGCATGGACATAGAATTTAACCTGGTCCCATATGTGGGGGACATTCATTTAACAACCCTACCCTTTTATACTTTTAATCAGATCAGCAGGCAGAAGGCCTTTAACACATTTGAGTCCAATTCAGTCACAAGGCCATTTATAGTAAGAGGAGAACATGAAAGGTCAATCACCATGTTCACTAAACACAACACCTTTTTGGGAATCAAGGGGAACAGAGAAAGAATGTTGAGGGCATAGAATTGGTGCCTTGATCTTTGTGTCAGGCAATTGGTCACATTTCAAGATGAGGCCCTTGATTGTTGTTAGAAAAGGTCGATGATGTCACCTACGGCTGTCCAGAATAGGGAACGTTTTAGGGCACCAAATTTTGCACAATTTCTCCCCAGAGTGCCCTGATATGTGGCATGTGTCTGAACATGTGGGGCCTAGTGGATGGGGATCTGGTTTCAATTCCCCAGTATCTGGTTGTCAGTGGAAGATTACACCCTAACATATAATGTTCTGAGAGATTGGTGGAAGGAAGTTCTCCTCTCAGATGGTTTTAAAGTGCCAGGGACAAAGATGGACGAAGAGTATGATCTCGCCCATCTCCAGGAGGCCAACACCCTGTGAAACCCAGACCTATGGAGGCGGTGAACTGCATGAGGACATATAAAAGGCTAGTTGGGGGGAGATGTTCGGCACCAAATCGGGCTATCTTTCTGTTGCATTTCCATCACCCTTCTTGACCTCTTTTCATTTATTTACCTATGTTTACTATGTTGGAAATAATACTGAGAGGGGGCAGTGAATCAGTATTATCAAACTCTTATCAACAAATATTTTTAGATCTGACAATTGAAACTTGCATATACCTTCCAAACTTATAATTTAATTTATTCTTCAGATGTTTGTCATTAATCTGTATGTGACAACCATAGAATAATGAGCAGGAGCACAAAATAGACAATCACACCAAGGAACATAAGATGTAAGGTGGAAACCCAATGTGGGTGAAAACCACCTGTTGCAATATGTCTCTATCTTCTTTCAATTAGAAACTTCTTCTTACAATCCTTTTGTATTGGTGCAGTCTTTTACTAGTACGCAGGCTGCAACCTGCAGAGAGCTACAACCCTCTCTTGTTTTCCAGCTTCTTCTGGAAGGGAGCTAAAACCCCTTAGCTCTTGTACTAGCTGAAATACTAGTATGTAGGTGCTGACCTACAGAAGGCTACTACCTTCTCTTTCCTTCCAGGGATCATGTTTTATCAATTTTCAAACTGGATCCAAAACATCATGTACATGTGCATCACCCAATCTCCTTTAAACAAATAACTTCTCAGAATGCAGTAACCAGAAAATAACACCAGCAACCAGACACCAATTTAAACCCAGATCTCTGCAGAAACAGATAAAAGATAGCTAAAATATATTTCAAGAAAGGTCCACAACTTCACCGAAGGAAACCTACGGATATCTGCACTTCTGCCATGACGAGTTTGCGTAACTCCGCACCTGCTTCTTCTCTAGTTCTGCGCACCACCGCACTACGCCGTTGCTGCTCTCTTCAGTAGATCTGACTTATAATCCTCCAGTTTCTCCTTGATTTAGATTCAACTATGTTTCACCAACCGATTATCAAAAATTCAGATCCCGCTCTTCCTAAGATTTTCAAATTGTGATTAGCCAAATGATCTCCTTTCCTTTTTATATGCTAGGCCTCACTCAAAACCATGGACCAAAACTATTGAGAAACAATACCACTGACCCAATACTTGGGTTCAATTCTTTTGGATGCAATACCACAAACCAAAACCATAGGATCAAAAACTGTCGGACTAATACCATGAACCAACCATAAGATTTCCCATGTGCGTGCACTTTTCTCTGCATGAAATTATGTGAACTTTTCTTTGCATGAAAGTGCGGGAACTTTGCTGCACTATAATTTATCATCTGAGATGAGTGGGTTGCCATCAAGTACAATATATCTATCATATGCCAACAATCTCCCCCTTTGGACTTGATGGCAACAACAACCAATCACTCTCCCCCTTTGACATTAAGGACAAAGGGGTGGACTACCATACTCCCCCTGAGTACCTGCGGAAAAATCTAAATGAGCTCCCCCTTTGTATATGCCCTATGCTAAAATATTGTCTGCAAAAACATGTTCTACAAGAAAGAACATGACTCCATACATTATAAGTAACCTTCCTATCATCCAGACTCATACATACATCCATCTCCCATCCAAGTGGGAATACACTAGATAGAAAAAACTTATTCATCCCAGGCATAGTGGGCAAACCAAAATAGGCCGTTACATGACCTTGATATGAAAAGAAGTACATGACATAGAGACAAGAACAACTATCAGCAGAATCAACCTTCAGACAAGCACACATTGATCTACTCCACCAACAAACTCTTGAGAAATCAAACCAAGGACTTCTAAGATAATGCCAACAATGCGCCATTATAAGAATATATGCTCCCCCTGAATTTGTGCCAAATGATCTTTGATAGACCCATTCAAGCCACATAGGCCAGCAAGTGTACGTGTATCCACCTGCGTACAACAGACAAGATTCAATAGCAGGATAATGCATCAACAACCCCTAGCTTCTGTCTAAGGTATTCAAATGTCTCCCTGGGCAATGGTTTGGTGAGTATATCAGTAACTTGTTCCTTGGAGGGAACATACTCCAATTTGACCTTTTGTTCCAGCACTTGTTCCCGGAGAAAATGATACTTGATTGGTATGTGCTTGGTCTTTGAATGCATGACTGGGTTCTTTGAAATGCTGATTACACTTGTATTATCACATAAGATGGAGATAGGTGGAGTACAAGTGATTTGAAAATCATGCAAAGTTTGCATCATCCAAAGGAGTTATGTGCAAGAAGATGCAGCAGCCACATATTCTGCTTCAGCTGTAGATAAAGCAATCGAACTCTGTTTCTTGTTGAACCAAGATACTAATCTAGAACGCATAAAGAATGCAGCACCACTAGTGTTTTTTCTGTCATCCATGCTTCCAGCCCAATCTGCATCTGTATAAGCATGAAGAGTGAGATCCGTATCTCTAGGATACCATAGACCATAGTTTTGAGTTCCTTGAAGATACTTGAAAATTCTCTTTATTTCCTGAAGATGAGTTTCCTTTGGATTTTCCTGAAATATTCCAACTATTCCCACTACATGCATGATGTCTGGTTGAGTTCCTGTTAGATAGAGAAGACTACCAATCATAGCTCTATAGGTTGGTTGATGCACTACTGCCGAGTCATCATTTGTGCTGAGGCTACATCCTGTCACCATCGGGGTACATACAGGTTTCGAATCCTCCATCCCATATTTCTTCAAGATCTGCTTGAGGTACTTTGTTTGAGATAAAAAGATACCGCCTTCATTTTGTTGGATTTGTAAACGAAGAAAATATATCAGCTCTCCAATCAAGGACATTTCGAATTATTTCTGCATCACCAAGGCAAAATTTTGACTCATCGCTTCTTCATTGCTGCCAAATATGATATTATCAACATACACAACAAGTATTAGCAATTTGTCATTTTCAATTTTTATATAAAAATTGCTATCTGCCGATCCTTTTGAAAAACCTTGTTGATGAAGGTATTTGTCTAGACGATAGTACCAAGACCTTGGAGCCTGTTTAAGACCATAGAGAGCCTTCTTAAGTCCGCATACAAGTTTTGGATCATTTCCAAGAATGAATCCATTTGGTTGCTCAATGTACACTTCTTCTTCTAAGTCTCCATTCAGAAAGGAAGATTTCACATCCATTTGAAATACTTTGAATTGAAAGCTAGAGAGAGAAAGACATTCTGATGGCCTAAGTCTAGAGGAGCAAAAGTTTCTTCAAGTCTATTCATTCTTATTGACACCCTTTACAAACAAGTCTGGCCTTATTTCTAACAACTTCCCCATTTTCATTCAACTTGTTTTTGAATATCCATTTTTTCCCTATGACATTCTTATCTTTTGGTCTAGGAACCAACTCCCAAGTGTTGATCTTTTCAATCTGCTCAAGTTCATCATCCATTGCCTTGACCCAGCATTCATCTTTGCATGCCTCTTTTACATTTTGTGGCTCAATGGAGGAGAGTAATGCCAAATATCTTGAAGCTTCTGCTATTTCTCTTCTTGTTTGTATACCATCCTCTTTCTGCCCCAAAATTTGAGATTATGGATGATTCTTCTGAACGTACCTAGATGGAGTCTTTTCTTGTTAGCCTCTCTCATAAAACAATAATAAATCCAAAAATAATTTATTATCATAGGTTATAAAATTGAAATAAAAAATTATTATTAAGAATTAAATATAATTATTAGTTCTAGATGATTATTAATGGAGACAATTAGAAATTAGTATATTGTTGTAACAAGATATGACTCTCCAAATGTGTCGTATCTTAGGCTCTATTTTAGGAGATTAGTTAGCTAGTTGGTTTGAATAGCATTTAATGTAAATGGACACTTGTTATTTAATAAGTGATCCATAATTAGAGGTAGTTATGACATGGAGCTTATAAATAGCTCATTGCAAGAGTGTTTGGTAGTTCGGGTGTAAGCTCTTGCAATTCAATTATGTAATTATTTTGTTCTGATTAATAAAATTATGTGTCTGAGGACACTTCTGCCTTTATTGTGGTATCAAAGCTCTTGATTGTTGGGACCATGTGACAAAGCTTGAGTGTTAAAAATTCTGCGTGCAACGAAGGAGAACCTGGCGAGGAATTGATGGCTTGATTGAAGCGGCCATGATATTGTTGTTTCTGCTTGTATTGTTGTCCACAATGGCGGTGTTGTCGGTTCTGCCATTGATACTGTGAAGATGCATATGTTGAAGATGATGAGCAGAAAATATATGTGGAATATTTTCCTGCCTGGAAGTCAAAGGATCTCCATTCTACAAAGGCGGACCGCGATACATCGACAAAGAGGAGGATTCGTTGGTGGAAAACAACAGCAACATGGAATTTGTTGACAGCGAATGAGTGAGTGCTATTCTATTAAATGTTGGAAAATATTTCAATTTCTTCTTGACCAACATTTTTTTGGGGATTCATTGCTTCAAACATCGAGATCTTATTAAGCTGCCGTCTGGCTTTATTAATCACGAAAGATGCCCGTTTTCTGAGTACATTATTAGTCCTAAAAGTTGTGCTTGTAGCTGAATGAAAACTAATTCCATGGGGCATTGATTGGATTTCATTTAATAATGTTTTGAACCCATTCTTGGATGTCTGTGTCCGTAAATAATTAGGAATTTCAGTTGACAACAACTTAGGGTCATCCAGATTCACAGTGAAACCCAAATCATGGTCACTTTTTCCTACAAATGAAAGGTAATAGCGAACACCAATCGGCCTGGATTTAAAGAAGCGAGGACAACAACACCCTTCTAGGCTGCCAGATTCAGTGTTCTGGACATGAAAGCTTTGAACCTGTGCTTTCAAATATTCATTCTGTAATTTTGTATGAGATCTGTGTACGCCCTGCATGTGATGGTTGAAATCGTGTGTGAGAAATTTGAGACCTCTCCTGAGATTTGTGTGAAAATTAGGTGTATAGGAAATATGTTGGAGAATGGGAATAGTTTTTGTAAAGGAAGGGAATCGTTCATAGAGAAGCAAAGCATAATCAAAGAACATTCTGCATCAATTACCGGAGTTGAAAATCAGATCTTGAAGGTTGGAATCGAGGTAATCATTCGAAACTCTATTATCTTCCATTACTCTTTAATGTGATGAGGTTCCTCTGTGTTGAAAACTAGACAGAATTCAGTTGAATGAGTTGAATGGGTTGGGTGATGGACTTGGTTTATGATCAAGGTTGATGAAGTCTAATTTCAAAGGATTGATTAGTTGTATCAAAAGAAAGGGAATTTTTCTGTGTAGGCATTCTGTGTCAAATAAATACCACATTGAATTGACTTCCGCACGTTTATGTTGACAAGTTAATAAATTAGGAATGATACTGTCTTAGAAATTTGGAGTTAGCTATGAAATTTACAGAGGAGGAGTTACCATTAGCCAATTGCAGAATCCTAGTGATTAGGAAATATTGAGTTGGGTTTCATTATATTTTGGAGACTGTACAGAAGAAGGAGCTATGATTTGGTATGACTTGTCTCAATATTCACCCAAAAATTGCGACCCGAAGACGATAGACAGGATGACTGGTTTCCAGTGTGAGGTGTAATGTGGTGATTGGATTATCTAACAAATGACATTGAATTAGTTCATCACAGAAAACCTGAGGAACTTCCAATCACAAATCATCATCGTGTAACGTTCCTGCAAGGATGTGAGATAGATGGCTTCAATCTCTTTGCAATAATGAAAGGGAATGTGAAAATGGAACCAAACAACGGGAAAAACCATTAGTAAAGAAGTCAAGGAACCTATGACCGAGATAGAGGAAAGGAGTAAGAGTAGACTATGATGGAATGAGTAGAGTTCATCTCATTTCGTCATCACAATAACGACAAGGAAACCTGCGATGAGTACAATAAGATAAAGTTCAAGTGTGGAGTGGTGTTTGCATTCAGACTTTGGCCTGGGGGTTGTATTTTTAGAGGAAGCGTCGATCAAGAAGAGCTAGTTGTGTATGTGAAAGGCCGAGAGCGATTTGTGTTCGCAATCTAGTGGCCGAGCTAAAGTTCTGGACATAGATTTGTTCCAGCATCAAGGCAGAGTTGAATTTTGGGGTGTCACCCTACGCCCAAAACTTGGAGAAGCTGTAGCTGTACATATAAAAGGGAAGTTGAAACTCGTGATCTGAAGAGCCTGCTTTCCTTTAATTATTTTCAATTGGTATCATTTCTCCCATCAGACAAGTTATTGTAGGAGACACCATGCACGTGTGTTTGTGATTCTGGGTTTGTTGATTGTGTGAGATTTATTATTACGATTTCTTTGCATATGAAGTTATGATTACAACTCAAAGTCACATTGTAGGAGTATGTAATACAAGAACATGTCAAATAAGAGATATGGAGGTAGGCACAAAAGTTCCAGTGTCAATTGTTGAGATAAATTTGTAATTCCATAATAGAATTTCAATCTGGAGAGCACCGTATTTGCAAATCTTCACTCTGTGCTAGATTGTGGAGAGTTCCATTCAATTCTGGCCATATTTCAGGCTGAAGAACATGGGTATTTTGCACCTGAAGGATAAAATATGGCTCATAAATCATAGATCTGGCTAGTCAAACTTCTTAGCAATTCTCCTTTAAAAAGAGTTCGAATTGGCCATCAACGTGTAAAGGAGTAATTTTTTTTTGGAAGTCTGGAACGAAAACATAGGGGAATTGCTTGTTGAAAAGCTCAATCATTGTTCGTGAGTTCTGCATTTATTAAGGGTCGTCATCTGCAAGTTTAGTTTGAAGGAGTCTATCAAATCACCGTTGAGAGATCAAATTGTTGCATATTGCTAAGTCCTTGAAAAGTAAGAAGTCGTGGATTCTTGCAAGAGGATTATTTTATAAGGCTGCTTTAATTTTTATCGCATACATAAAGCAAGCACACCACATAGATGCAAGATCAACACTACAACAAATAATCAAAGTTCTCAACATCGGCATTCTACCTCAACCAACAAATTCACTCAAAATACAATCAAGTTCATGAATCTACAAATTCCAGCATTTCAAAGCAAAGTCTACATCAACATTCTTGTAAACAAATTTAAGAACTTGGTAATCAAACTCAAATTACATTGAATTGTAAGGGTGCATTCTCGGTTGAAACCGACACCCACAATTTGATTTGATCATAAGTCAAGTGCGTCAATTCTCTTCCACTTCGTCAGATTAAGACAAGTGAATTCTTTGTTTTATGTGAGTCATTAAAATCATTGTAAGCTTTTTTGGGTGCATTTTCGACAGTGTTCGACACCCTTCCTTTAAAGCACAATCAAGCGAGTCCATGAGTTTTAACTCCAAATGAAACAAACAACAAGTTTACATCTCCTGCAAGTGAGTGTGATTATTCATTCAACCAAATTGCATTAATTCAGTGCAAAAATCAACACATCAAGCGAGCCAGAGTGAAGTTCATTACAGCAACCATCAAAGCAACCAAACAAGAAAGTTGAGATCGACATCAAGCGAGCATGGCTATTCATTCAAGTGAACGTGAATTCATCAAGTAAGTCAAGTAAGCGCTTAAAAAAACGTGATCGTCATCAAGCGAGCGTGAATTCCAGAGTTTAAGCGAGAAAATTTTACAACTCTAGCAAGTGCAATCAACAACAAATCAAGCGAGCGTGCCATTCAAGTCATATTCAAGCGAGCCTGTCCTTCAAGTGAAATAGTTCAAAGTACGGCATCTCCTACAAGAGATACTGATTTCAAGTGAGCAAGTTCAGATGGCGCAACATATTCAGTTGTTAAACATTCTTCAAAGTTTGCTCATCTCCAGTGATGAAGACGTGGTGCACGTCAGCAAAGAAACTCTTGCTGATCTTTCACGGCATCTACAACAAACACATGAAACCATTGAGTTTCTTCAACTCGAGTCGCAACTCCAAAGAGATGAGCTGCAAAAAAAGAGTGCTTCTTCCAAGTCATTCAACCATACAGATGAAGATAAAGATGTTGATTCCAAATCACTCATCCAAACAACTTCAGGTGTCGAAGTTGTTCATGATCAAATTCAAATTTCTTCCAAACCCATCATCAAGCCCTGGGAAGAAATTCAAAATAACAAGAATCGGAGAGGCTTAGGATATGGCACTGATGACACCAACTTACATATCCCAGATTATTCCAAGCCAATTAAATTCATGAGTGCAGGATTTCTTGAACCACTCACCTCAGTAGGTTCTGAGAAAGTTGTAGACAAACAGAATTGCACGCAACCTGAAGTTGACGTCCAACCGAAATGTTCTCATTGTCAAAGAACAGGCCATATGGAAGATCAGTGTTTTGATCTCCAACCTTGTTGCCATTGTGGTAAGCCCAATCATTCCTCAAAAAAATGTCGTAACCAACAAAATCAGCCAGATTGAAGATACATTATGAATGGATCGATCCTTGGGAATGGTCATCCACAGTCAAAAGATTGTCTCAGTTCTACAACCGACTACAATCATACATAGTGCAGCCAACAGTAAACCGATGATGGTACTCTCATGCAGTTGAACGCGGGAGTACAACAGTGAAACTCTCCTACACCTGAAGGGGGGGAGTTCAAATATATTTTGGCGAAGACTGTCTCTCCTTTCAGTGGACAAATGGGGGAAATGTCAATAAAATTGACAAGTGGTTGTCCGACTGAAAGTCTCGACAACATCAATGAAGCAGCCAGTGGGCATCTTCATCAGCCAGTAGGCATTTATCATCAGCAGTGAGCATCAAAAAATTCGCCAGTGGCCGACCAACAACAAAGCAGCAGTGAACAGCTTTCATCATAGTAAAAGCAACATTGAGTTGTTTTTCATCAAATTGTGTCAGTGGACACCGGATGCTATTTTCAAGCAAAGGACAGTTGGATCCTTTTGCAGCTTGGCACATGATGGAGTTGTCAAGCGTCCTTTTGAGATGAATCAGTCATGCAGCTGACTCAGTCTCTTCATATTGCAGTTTCTTCAGCATCCAAATTTTGAGGATCAACATGAGAACTTGGAAGATGGTTCCTCGTTCTTATTTTGGATTTATCATTGAGGGGGGGAATGTTAGCCTCTCTCATAA
>APFE031671421.1:24033-47518 GCA_000404065.3 Pinus taeda | reverse complement strand
CATGATGTCTGGTCGGGTTCCTGTTAGATAGAGAAGACTACCAATCATAGATCTATAGGTTGGTTGATGCACTACTACCGAGTCATCATTTGCGCTGAGGCTGCATCCTGTCACCATCGGGGTATATACAGGTTTCGAATCCTCCATCCCATATTTCTTCAAGATCTGCTTGAGGTACTTGGTTTGAGATAAAAAGATACCGCCTTCATTTTGTTGGATTTGTAAGCCAAGAAAATATGTCAGCTCTCCAACCAAGGACATTTCGAATTCTTTCTACATCACCAAGGCAAAATTTTGACTCATAGCTTCTTCATTGCTGCCAAATATGATATCATCAACATACACAACAAGTATTAGCAATTTGTCATTTTCAATTTTTATATCAAGATTGCTATCTGCTAATCCTTTTGAAAAACCTTGTTGATGAAGGTATTTGTCCAAACGATAGTACCAAGCCCTTGGAACCTGTTTAAGACCATAGAGAGCCTTCTTAATTCTACATACAAGTTTTCGATCATTTTCAAGAATGAATCCATCTGGTTGCTCAATGTACACTTCTTCTTCTAAGTCTCCATTTAGAAAGGCAGATTTCACATCCATTTGAAATACTTTGAATTTCTGAAAGCTAGAGAGAGCAAGGAACATTCTGATGGCCTCAAGTCTAGCAACGGGAGCAAAAGTTTCTTCAAAGTCTATTCCTTCTTGTTGAGCATACCCTTTACAAACAAGTATGGCCTTATTTCTAACAACTTCCCCATTTTCATTCAACTTGTTTTTGAATATCCATTTTGTCCCTATGACATTCTTATCTTTTGGTCTAGGAACCAACTCCCAAGCATTGTTCTTTTCAATTTGCTTAAGTTCATCATCCATTGCTTTGACCCAGCATTCATCTTTGCATGCCTCTTTTACATTTTGTGGCTCAGTGGAGGAGAGTAATGCCAAATAGCTCGAAGCTTCTGCTATTGTTCTTCTTGTTTGTATACCAGCCTCTTTTTGCCCCAAAATCTGAGATTCTGGATGATTCTTCTGAACATACTTGCATGGAGTCTTTTCTTCTATCCTTATATGTTCTTCTGGTGCCTCATAGGTTTCTTCTTCTTCATCATGAATCTGATTTGATGTTGATGGATAGTCCTCTTTATCTTCGAAATCTTCAGATCTTACCTGCCTAGGAGTGTTTTCATCTTCATCAACCACTACATCAATACTTTCAACAATTTTCCAAGCCTTTTATTGTAACACTTGTATGCTTTGCTATGGGGAGAGTAACCGAGAAGAGTGCCTTCATCTGCTCTGCATTCAAACTTGCCAAGATTTTCATCAGTATTTTTGATGTAGCATTTACTCCCAAAAATTTTGAAATATTTTACCGAAGGAGTCTCACCATACCAGAGCTCATGAGGGGTTTGAGCGTTGTTCACCCAGACATTTGTTTTGTTGAGAATAACAACTGCAGCAAATGCAGCTTCACCCCAGAAAGTTGTGGGAGTTCCAGACTCATCAAGCATAGCCCGAGCCATTTGTTGAACCATTATGTTCATCCTTTCCACTACTCCATTTTTCTAAGGAGTCCTGGCTATAGAGAATTCTCTTCGTATTCCATGTTCTTCAAAAAAATCGAAAAATTTATTTGAGGTAAACTCCCCACCTCTATCAGATCCGAGGCATTTAATTTTGTGATCTGATTCGTTTTCAACCAAAGCTTTGAAGGATTTGAATTTTTCGAAGGCTTCATCTTTGTGCTTCATAAATCCTATCCAGACCATCCTTGAATAGTCATCAATGAATAATATAAAGTATTCTTCTTCCCAAGGTGACCTTTTCCTAGATGGCCCACATACATTAGTATGGACAAGCTCAAGTGGCCTGCTAGCTGATCCTTTCTTCTCAGGGAAGTTAGTTCTTATTTGCTTACCAAATTGGCATGACTTGCATATTGTATTGTCTAGAATTCTAATGTCTAGAAGACCACGAACTGCCTGGTATTTGCATGCTTTCCTTATTTGTGAGAAGCTTAGGTGCCCCAATCTCCAGTGCCATAGCCAATGTTCATCATTCTTGCTTAGATAGCATTGATGTTGTCCTTCTTTGAATATATATAAATTATTTGGAGTTCTTATGCCTTTGATCACTGTTTCTCCTGTATCAAGATCACGAACACTACATCCATTTGATCGAAATATTACCTCAGTTCCTTGATCGCACATCTGACTGACACTCAATAGATTATGCTTTAAGCCATCAACATGCATAACATTTCCAGCTTTGACCTTTTCTTTCAACAGAACAGAACCTTTACCTTTTATGAGCACAGAGGTGTCATTTCCAAATGAGACCTTCTTCTCCTTTTCTAAGGCACTATATGACTGAAGCCTTTTCTTATCACCCGTCATATGTTTTCAACATCCACTATTGATGTACCATTGATTTTCCTGCCCTTCCACATATAAGGTTATACCACATCTTTCTGGTTTCAGTTCTTTCATTCTCCATGTTTTGGCACTTAAGGCTTGTTCCTTCTGAGTTGTTTTTCGAAACCCGCTCCTGCATTCAGAATCTTCATGACTGAAGTTGTTACAAATAGAACATTCAATTTTGTTTTCAAGAGTAGAAAAGTTATTGTAGGTTCTTTTCATGATCCCAGTCATACTTCTTTGTTTTTGAGATTCTCTAGTCATGATTGTCTTATAGGCAACACATTGAGCTGCTTTGTGACCAAAGTTATGACAAGAGAAGCATTGGCCATTGAAGAAACTCCTGTGATTACCAAATCTACCAACCAAACGATTGTAGTTTCTACTGTCATCCATTCTTGAGGTAGATTGAGAAGATTTTACCTGTGGCTAATTATAGCTTCTATTCATCCTTAAGGTGGATTTCCCCTGATTTACCTGGTAGTCTTTGTTCATTCTTGAGGTAAATTGTCCCTGATTTACCTGGTGATCTCCATTAGGCCTTTTCTCACTCTTCGTTGTTGCATCTAGATAAATTTTGGAGGTGGATGGTTTTTGCACTTGAGATGTTTCTTCATTATATCCCAGACCTGTCTTGATTAGGGGAGAATGCTACACATTGATAATCTCATCTAGAGTTTCAGATCCTTTAACAAATCTAAGATTAAGAGATTTTGTTTTATCAATCTCTTCTCTAAGTCCCACAATTTCACATTCTAACTTTTCATGATGTTTTTCCCTTTAAGCCAGTTGAAATTGCAGAGTATCAATAATCATATTTTTCTCTTCTAAACAATTTTTTAGTTTAGAAATCTCTTCATAAAGACCTTCTTCATATATAGCATCCATGAAATCATCATCTTCAAAAGCCATTAAAAGTCTATAATTATTACCTCATTCATCTTCATCACTATTTGAGAGTCCATCATTGTCTTCATGAGTGTAATAGCTTTTCTTACTTACATTCTGTTTCTTGTTCCATCGAATAGGTTCCTTACCTTTGTCAAGCTTGTCTTTCTGAGGACACTTGGCAGTATAGTGACTGACTCTTCCACAAGAAAAGCATTTGAAGGGTAACTTACCTCTGAATCTTCCAGCACCCCGTTGAAGGTTCTTGACAAAATTTGATTCTTCCTCTTCTTCTGACATATGTGCTGACTCATAGTAATCTCCTTTGCCTGAAGCCTTGAATGTAGCTTCTCTCCTGTCTAAAGGTCGTCCTTTCCTCATTTAGTAAGCGGTTAGAATTATGTGTAGCTGTGACATGGTAATTTTCTGTAGATTCTCCTTTTCTTCTATTGTAGAAACTTTTGATTCAAACTTAGGAGACAAAGATCTTAGAACCTTTTCAACCACAACCGCCTCTTTTATTTCTTCACCCAAGTTTTTCATACAATTAACAATCTCATCTATTTGTAGGAAATAGTTAGCCACATTTTCATCATTGTACATTCTGAGATTTTCATACTGAATTCTGAGGGTTTGAAGTTTTTCTCGTTTTACTTGTTCATCTCCTTCGTAGCTTAGAACGATCTTTTCCCATATTTATTTTGCAGATTTATACTGCATAACCTTGACAAATTTTGATTGAGATAGATATCCTAATAGAGTATTAACAGCCTTTGCATTTGTTTCAAACTACTTCTTCTCAGTCGGATCTGTGGAAGTTGCTGATCGAAAAGTGTACCATGTATCTATGATATCCCAGATTTCTGTACCAACAGATTGAAGATAGGCAATGACTCGTACCTTCCAATAGACGAAATTGGTCCTATCAAAAATTGGTGGCCTGATTGATGCTTCTCTCTCGTAGTTTCTCATGATGATAGATCTTCCTTCAAGTGATCAAGCTTCTTCTGAAGGACCTGCTCTGATACCAATTGTTGGAAATAATACTGAGCGGGGGGGGGTGAATCAGTATTATCAAACTCTTATCAACAAATAATTTTAGATCTAACAATTAAAACTTGCATATACCTTCCAAACTTATAATTTAATTTATTCTTCAGATGTTTGTCATTAATCTGTATGTGACAACCATAGAATAATGAGCAAGAACACAAAATAGACAGTCACACCAAGGAACACAAGATGTAAGGTGGAAACCCAATGTGGGTGAAAACCACCTGCTACAATATGTCTCTATCTTGTTTCAATTAGAAACTTCTTCTTACATTGATTTTGTACTGGTGTAGCCGTTTACCAGTATGCAAGCTGCAACCTGTAGAGAGCTACAACCCTCTCTCATTTTCCAGCTTCTTCTGGAAGGGAGCTACAACCCCCTTAGATCTTGTACTAGCTGAAATACTAGTACGTAGGTGCTGACCTACAGAAGGCTACTACCTTCTCTTTCCTTCCAGGGACCACGTTTCATCAATTTTCAAACTGGATCCAAAAACATCATGTACATGTGCATCACCCAATCTCCTTTAAACAAATAACTTCTCAGAATGCAGTAACCAGAAAATAACACCAGCAACCAGACACCAATTTAAACCCAGATCTCTACAGAAATAGATAAAAGATAGCTAAAATATATTTCAAGAAAGTTCTACAACTTCACCGAAGGAAGCCTATGGATATCCGCACTTCTACCATGACGAGTCTGCGCAACTCTGCACCTACTTCTTCTCTGGTTCTGCGCACCTCTGCACTACGCCGTTGCCGCTCTCTTCAATAGATCTGACTTATAATGCTCCAGTTTCTCCTGGATTCAGATTCAACTATGTCTCACCAACCGATTATCAAAAATTCAGATCTTGCTCTTCTTAAGATTTTCAACACTTTTGATTAGCCAAATGATCTCCTTTCCTTTGTATAGGCTAGGCCTCACTCAAAACCATGGAGCAAAACCATTGACAAACAATACCACGGACCCAATACTTGGGTTCAATTCTTTTAGATGCAATACCACGAACCAAAACCGTAGGATCAAAAACTATCGGACTAATACCATGAACCAACCATAATATTTCCCATGTGCGTGCGCTTTTCTCTGCATGAAAGTGCGTGAAATTTTCTTTGCATGAAAGTGCGTGAACTTTTCTCTACATGAAAGGAACATTTCTCTGCATGAAAGTGCATGAACGTTTCTCTGCATGAAAGTGCGTGAACTTTTCTCTGCATGAAAGGAACTTTTCTCTGCATGAAAGTGCGGGAAATTTGCTGCACTATAATTTATCATCTGAGATGAGTGGGTTGCCATCAAGTAAAACATATGTATCATAATGCCAACATACTATGCTAAATATGCAAGGTAAATCCCCCCCTTCTTCTGTTTATTGGGATGTTTTATTAATGAAGTAAAGTCACGGGGTTTGCCTATTCACAGCACTAAAATGTATGTTTGACCACAGCTTCGAGAGAACAGGAACCAATGCTTCAGCATCCTGTAGTAGATTCGGAATTCATAGCAATGACGAGCCATAAGGAGGCTGCGCAGCTGGATTCACACATCCCTGAACCATTCTTGGGCCTTTTGCTGATCTTGTCTCTCTAGTGTTGGTGTCGTTCCAAACTAATGTACATTTCTGGGTATACGGTTACCATTTTGTGGGGAAAGATGTTGTTCTGCCTCATTGTGTATAAAAGATAGGTTATTCCTGTAAATGGGGGACTCCCCATCGAGATTTTAATAATCCTTTTCAGATTAATAAATATCATCTCTTTTGCTGTTCCATTCTTTGCTGTGAGGAACACAACCCTGATCAGAGAGCTAGTCCTGCTCTTCTAATCAGGTGCTACATATTTCTGTGTGTGTTATTTGTTATTTTATTCTTGTTTTAATAGTTCATTAATCTTCATAATTGCTTTTCTGTAGTTCTGTATTCAGTTCAGTTTTAGAACTATGTTTTGAATCTTAATTGCAAACCCTTGCCTGGAACAGACTGTACTCTTTCCCTTGCATATACCTTGCGTGTTTCCTTGAAAGGATAGGCACCTAGGTTGATAAATTAATGTAGGAAAAGGGTGAATAGATCATTTATACCTGGACCCCAGCAAATTCCGCATAAGTTACCATCTTACATTCCGAAATTTAATGGAAATCCTAGAGAAGACCCATCAAATCATGTCATGACCTTTCATTTGTGGTGTTCATCAAACTCCTTAAATGATGATTCGGTTAGACTTTGTCTTTTCCAAAGAACACTTATTCATCCAGCTGTTAAATGGTACATTGAGTTACCAAGAGCTTCCTTCAATAATTTCACCACTTTTGCCACTACATTTTTAACCCACTTCTAGTTATGCATCAGATACGAGACTGGAACAGAAATCCTAACCAACTTTAAATAGACTATTGGTACATATATATCAGATCATATTCATGAGTGGCAGAAGCATCGTCGAATGGTTAAGACATATGTTCCCAATCAACTTTTAGCTGAGTGGTTCATAAAATCCTTATTGCCATCAATCACCGAGGATGTGGCAAAAGGTGGAGTTGTCATAGAAGAGAAATTTATTGCTCGTGCCCAATACTTGGATTTGATTTACACACAATTTGGCATGCTTTATGATAAAATTCCCAATGCACCTCAACCAGCTTTCACTGTTCCCCCTCCTCCACAATCAAGTAAGGACTTTCATGCTGGTGATGGTGTGATTGGTTCTTCGAGCATGCAAATAGAAGGAAGACCATTTGGTCAAACTCTTTCTCTTTCCAATCAAACTACCAATGCATTAGAAAATACTCTTGCATCCAAGATTAATGTCGTATCATCTGACAAAGGAAAAAAATCCAAGGCAACCAAGGAGCAAGAAAAAGGGGAAAAGAAAAATGAAACAAGATAATTCCCCTCGAGAGAAATCCTCTGATTCCTCTACTTTAGTAAGGAAACCTCATTATCCATGTCTGATCTATAATGTTGAGCATTTTACAAGAGATTATCCACAACGCTCTGAGGTCTCTAAACTTTTAAAGACTTCAAACACATCGACAATGTTGACTGAACCATTTCCAACCCCGGAGACACATTTGGTTGCAACAGACCATGCTTCCACATCCCAAGTACTCATGTTATCCATCACAAAGCCACAAAACAAAGTTTTGGTATCAACGAGAAACAAAGATTATGGAAATCCATCATCATCATCGAATAATAAGGCCATTGATCAACCTAATCCTTTGACATTGACTTCATCTGAAAATGCTCCACCCATTGTACCTGAATTGACAATAAAACCACCAAAGGGAGTTGTGCACAAATCAACATTTAACCCTTCAGCTTGAGAAGCTCAAAATTATAACATAGTAGAATATCTTGCTCAATCATCTTCTGGTATGTCAACACTCTAGGTGTTCCAAACTGTCCCTCCCAAAAGAAGCCTTTACTGTCAGCAATAGGAAGAATAGATCTTATGGATTCAAATCTTGTGGTTTTTAAGCATGTGGGATATACACCATAGTTACCAGGGTAGTTAGCTTTCCTAATTCAAGTAAAATCTCTCAATAAGAATGTTCACCAAACTATTATTGATGAGGTGGAATCTACTTGCATTATGTCCATGAGATGCTAGAAAACACTTGGTTCACTGCCATTGTCACGATCACCGACCACGTTGAAAGCTTTTTATGGAAGAACATATAATCCATGTGGGATTTTTAGTAACCTACAAATCGAACTAGGGGGAAAAACAATTACTGTTGAAGTTGAGGTAGTTGATGAACCCCTTGATTATAACATTCTACTGGGAAGGCGTTGGGTATCTGCTATGGCTATTGTGGTTTCCACGTACATTCATACTATTGCATTCCCTTTTAAGGGTGGAATCAAAGTCATTGACCAACTAGCCTTCTTTGCCAATAGTTCACAGGCTATGGGAAGCATTCCATTGGTACATGGATCCCTGCTATCACTTCAAAGTGTTGGAGTAGGTCTCTTTAAAGATCCTTCCCTAATGGGTACTTTTACCCTACTGTCACCATCTTATTTGGTGGAAGTGGCAAGAGTAGATACCTACAACATGATTTACTCCACCTCATCTAATTTAAGGAGGATTACCAAAAAAATTTAAGTTGATAGTAATATTGAGGTGATGTCGTTAAGCCCCATTGAATCATCATAGCAATCAATTTTTTGAGCTTGTGCGACAAACCCAAATCTGCACTCAACAATTGTATGGGTAGATTGGTAGTTAGAATATGGTACCTCTTCGGATCCTTTTTCATCTATACATTCTACAGATGAAGGAATCATCCAACCAATGATGTAGGAGAGGGACCATGGGAAGATTATAATCATCATTCCCATTTTCCAAATGCTAGATATATGACAGAAAAACAAGATTACCACCTGCACCATTACATCCAGTCGTTGATGTTCGTCCATTCGCCCAATGGGGCATTGACATGACATGTAACCCCACCTCGGCCGGGGGGCATGGGCATATTATAGTTTCCGTTGACTATTTTACCAAATGGGCCAAGGCGATGCAAACATTGAACAACAGTGGCGAAATAGCTGCTCTTTTCTTTTTTAACCATGTGGTTTCCCAGTTTGGTGTACCAAAAGCTATAGTTACATATCATGGGTCACATTTTCGCAATCACATGATGGCTAAGTTGACTGCTAAGTTAGGACTGTCACATGATAGTTCTACCCCGTATTACCCGCAAGCGAATGGACAAGTTGAGGCCATCAAGAAGGTCCTGAAGCAGATGTTGCAAAGAATGATAGGGGTTCATAAAATAAACTGGCACTTAATCGTATACTTTGCCTTATGGGCATATTGAACCTCGGTGAAAATTGTAACTAGATTTAAACCCTTTCAATTAGTGTATGGTTTGGAAGCAATCTTACCGATACAATGTGAAATTTCATTGCTCAAACTCGCGATTGACCTGTTACTTGACACTTCTGAAGAAGAAGCATGTTTCTTAGAATTAATCCATCTGGATGAAACATGTCATGATGTTGCATTGGCTAATGAAGTGCATAAGAAATGTATTAAGGCACAATATGATAGGAATGTCAAGCCTCGTATCTTCTCAGAAGGAGACCTAGTCTTGCTTTACAATCAGGAAGCTGATAAACTTGGAGCACGGAAATTGAAACCAATGTGGATGGATCCTTATTTTATCAAGCATGCTATGGAAAAAGGAGCCTATGAGTTAGTAGATTATGATGGGATTCCATTGTGGCAGCCCTGAAATGGGTTGTACCTCAAATGTTACTATGCTTGATTAAGTGTAGTAAAACTCATTGTATATATGCTTTGATTTCATGTGTGTATGTGTGTATTTTAGATATTTTTATCTGGTTAGTAATCCGCTTTGCATTTTTTGCAGATGTTGGATTATTTAGAACCTTTTGTTGGTTACGTCGATGGTGCTAGTCGTAGTACGCAGAATTTGTCTTCTGCAGCATGGGTCGTTTTTGCTCAAAGTGGTGAGTTAGTGAGTTTTCAAGGGATTTGTATTGGTCGATCGACAAACAACATCGCTTAGTATAGCGCATTGATTGAACTACTCTCTGATTCCATTTCACTTGGAATATGCCGAAGCATCATTAGGCTAGACTCGCAACTTGTTGTACTACAACTAACAAACATTTATATTATCTGAAATCCAACAATTTTTTGTATGTTCCTTAGAGTTCATATTTTGGAAAGATGTTTTGAACACATTCAATATTAACATGTTTCTAGAAATCGTAACACATTAACTGATTCTCTAGCGAATTATGTGTTAAATATACATTTGCGACACATGTAAAAGTAATATTTTCAATTCACATCATCAGTTGAATAGTATTGCATATAACCGTAAAAAAACTCTGAAAGTAAAATAGATAGGCGTTTTAAAATGTTTTACAAAATTTGTTCTCAAGACACATCTAGTCATCTGACCCAAAAACTAAAAAATGCATACAAAATATCCTAAGTATATCTAGTGGTGCTCATGGTAACAAGTCACAACCTATGTTATCATGCACAAAATCCTAGCCCAATAGTTAGGAACACCAATAGTGTGGCGTTGCAGCCTCATAGGTAACTCCTCAATTTGGATATTCGGAATACTAAGGGTTAATCCCTCTATGTAATCATGCAACTTTGCTAAGGTCTTGGCAAAATCCAAGTCCTGGAGAACTGCTCTCCTGATGTTTCTTTGTGCTGGCCCACCTACAACCTGTTGGCATACGGTAGATCAAACAGTACCCACATTTGTATGCATATGAGTAATTTTAGTTTAGTCTTGGAAACATTAAAAAACACACAAAACATGTAGAAACTTGAAAAATCAAAAAACACTTTGGTCAAACAACTTACCCATAGCACCCCATTGTGCTCCAACTGATAGAATCAATTCTAGACCTCCACAATAATCCATCCCTATGTATGGATGCTTCTCAATAACAACATGTTGTCGCTCAAGCTAGTTGAAAAATGTAGGGGAGAAAATGATTTTTGACTGACCACCATGTCTAGCCATCAATTCAACCCTCCTTTGCATATGTCGATCTCTAGGACCAGCCACACCAAGTGATACATGATGTGGTTGAATCAATGGGATTTTCTCTAAGGAAAAAGTAGTCAAGGTCGAACCATAGAAAAAATTCTTCGTCTTTCCACTTTTTACCTTAATCAGTTGTTTTTTCAATAGTGAAAGTACAACCTCGCACCAGTTGAAAACTTTTGGCTCTAGACACTCTACTGCATGTTGCATATAAGATCTGTTCACCAGATGTAGTGTCACACTACCAGCCAATTTTGCGATCGTGAAGAGGATCGTTCTTAAAGGAAAATCACTTACATCCCTGATATTTATTTTCCTGTCCTTGCTAGGCTATGTACCTGTCTAACAAAACTATCTGATGTAATCTCTCATTGATTCACCTCCACGGGAAAATTCAAAAAGTGAGATGGGGGCACCTCGTCTCGACAGTATGGTAAGAAAGTAAATATCCTCAATAGTAATAGGGACCATCTTGTCCCTAATGTGAAATGTATGATCTGTCAGATCCCATGCACAAACAAGGAATTGCAATAGTTCTATTTGTTGCCTCATTCCGGACAACTTAAAGTATTAGAGTAACCCGCAATTCCTAAGGCCCTCAACTATACCTAGGTTGTTTACGGAAACCATGTCTTGTTCTTCATGCTCTATTTCTTGCCATGTAATCAACATTATGATCTGATGAAAGCCTGAAACACAATCAGAAGCTAAATTGGGATCCTTTCCATGCAAAAAACAGGACAATTTTTGGAGCTAATAGCTAAAACAAACTTGGGAAACTCACCCAGCGTAGCCCAGGCATAGGGGCACTGCATTGCAGAGCATCTACCCTTCTATCTAGGTGCTCTTTAGCATAACTTACGATGTGAAAGCCTACGCTCATCCTAGGGAAAAAATATGAAATTCCAGGGGCCCCAAGAAACCCTAAAATTTGCATGAAATGACAAAATAATGGATTGAAAATTAAGTAGAGAGGTTAAGCTCCTACCTAGTCTGGAAAGCTTGAGAAATGGTCCAAAGAATATTTCGCAGATAGCTAGTGAAGTTTGAGGTAAAAATTAAGCTCAGAGCACAAAACTGGATGGTAAGTTCCAAATGGTAAAAATGTTATGGTAAAAACTTGTTTTATGTTTGCTTCATGTTAATTAATTGACAAAACATCAGTATTTGCCTATATTTGCCTATGAAACAGATATTTTTAATCCATTTGTTTTGAGTAGGTTTTACAATTGATTTGCAGAATTCAACGTGCTTAATTGTAAGTTGTACTTTTGACCACAAAGAACACTTTTATCTACCTTCCAAGCTTTGTTAAAAATGAAAAAGGAACCCCCTTGGAGTCCTCTTTAAGCTCTTTACAGACTCTCTAAATATGAAAAGATTGTTGAGTGCTTGTCCTTTCCAGCTCGCTAACGGATTGGAAATGATATCTCTCTTGTGTTATTTTACTCTTTTTCTGACTTAAGAGATTAATTTACAAAAGAGAACTTGTGGAGTTCTCTTTTTGTACCTTTTCAAACTCTCTAAACATGAAAAGGACCACGCTATCTTTGTCATTAAACTTGTTAAAAACATCAAATAGTGACAAAGTTTTCCATCTAGACAAGACCGAGTTTCACCTTTGCTAGACTCATTAAAACATCAAATAGCGATGGATTAACCAAAGGGTGAAATTATACAACAAGAATATGTTATCCTCAAGCTTGATAAAAATAAATAGGTACCGGTCTGCAATGACTGGGGAAAATGGAAAAATGGGAAAACCACTTTATGGTAGTAGTCACTCTTGAACATGACACTTTTACTCCATCACCATAACTATCTGGGTTGGGATATTAGCTTGATGGTTATCACACCATCGGTTTATCATACCATCCATCACTTGGTTTTAGGTCACTGCTACCAATTCACTTTAGTGTCACCAACATTTTCAAGAGAAGTCATCCAGTCAAAATCCATCTTTTGCAATACCATAAAACTTCATTTTCATGAACGCCATTCCTGAACCTTGTGTCATCAGTCAAATTCCATCTCTAAAAATCACTACACTTGTTTTGTGTCATTGATGTGGGATGCATCAAGGCCCTCCTGCGATGAGTCACTTCTTGTCGACATCAACTCATTATCAAAGAACTTGACTTAGAAACATCCATTTAGTACCTTGAGGCTTGCATGCATCAATGGCCAGTTTCTGATTTTCAACAATAGGCATACATCAATGGCCTTCAACCAAAAGACTCTGTACGATGTTCGACATCAAATCATCCATTCACACCATGCAGAATGTACTACAGTACCTTGAGAATCATTATCATTATCAGTGATTTCTCTCGCATCTGTTAACAGCTTACATCATCGGTTGGTAATCATATGGTGTATTCCCATGTTCAACTTCAGATCAGATATTCACATGGTTAGACTTGTACTTGAGTGAACGGTTGAACGAGATTGAAGACCCTAGATCTAGTTTCATCCATCCGGGCTGCGATATTAGGAGTACTAAATCATATGTATAATGGATTTACATTGAGAGTCATTCCAATAATGGGTCTATATCTATAGACGATTGTTTATGTATTTGTAATGAAAGTTTATAAGTTGAGCATGGGTATGCCTTCCCTCAGAAATTCATGTAAAATCAAATATCATGATATATGTATTGTAATTGATGCAGGTCACCTTCCACTTCGATACCTCCTCATCACATCGTAAAGCATTTCATTCAACATTGGCATTTTTCCGACTTCATGCTTTAGGGGGAAACTGTTACAGATCCATTTGGGCACATCAAATCCAAACATTTAGATTAGTGTTTTAGGGCTCATCAAACCCTAAATTTAGTTGTTATTCCATAAATAAGTCAACCCTTTGAATGCCTCTTTCCTAGACAGTTTCATGACTTGAAGACATCTAGAATGAGAGGATGAGAGAAATTCATATAGGTTTTGGGTAATATTCTTATCTTTTGGAATCATCTAGAAGTTTTCATGTCTTATCAACTCCTATGAGCTCAAAAATGGATGAGGAATGAGTTAAGGAGCATCTTATCCTCTCATTCATTCCTCCATGGAACTAATTGTAAGTATGGAAGGCCATTTAGTGTCACCGTTAATGACAAAAACTCCTTCATCTTCCTATAAATTGATCACTCATCTAAGTGATCAGGGGCTGGATTATGTTGAATTTTAAGGAGATAATGCTGCTATGAGACTTAACTTTGGAACAAATGATGTGATGCCACAAGCTTGTCTTATTTTTCATGTGATGTGAATGGGATCCAAGATGAAGGAATGACTTTGAATCAAACATTGATGGTTGTAATTTCTTCTTCTATCTAATAAAGTGTTTGAACCTTTTTCCATATGTTGTGTTCTTTCATAATGCTTATATGTATGAATTGCTTCTGATTCCTTTCATTTATATTCAATGGACCATATGCTTTGATCGGTTTTCATATTCGAGTATCTTTTGGGTACTTCTCAAGTGGATTAAGTATGGGAAGGAGAGATGGAATCGATACAAGGGAGATGAGAGGAAGGCATAACTACAGGTAGGCCTTCTATTCTCTCTTCTTATCTATTGCTTATAGGAAAAGTCTAAAACACTTTAAACTATTGTTCTAGGCACATCTACTTGTCTAGTGAATTAGTGTTTATCCGTAGATGCTAAATTCTCCAAAATAATACAGATCAGGGAAGTTTTGAGGATTGGTGCAGATGCAAGAGGATGATATTCCTATGATTTGGAAAACCCGAGCAAAGGATGAGAGCTAGTTACGAGGGTCAACAGAACTTGCACATCCACATTTCCCTATGGGTACAGACATATGACATGCAACCCGCACAAGTGCACACCACTCCCAGAATAGAGAATCAGAACAAAACGCAACAGCAGGAAAGGTGAAGCACGCCAAGGATTATCCATAGAGAAGCTCTTGATAGGGTGTGCAAATTGTTGAACAAGATTCACCAGGTGAGATGAACTGACTGGGACCTGCGCGTACCAGCACTTCGATGGGCCTATGGGACCATATGCAAAACCCTGATCGTGAAAATAATTTGAAGGAGGTAGACTAAAGTAAGGACTGTGATCTCTGAGGAGCATGTGAAGATGAATCCAAATGAAATAGCACCCACGGGTGTGACAATGCGTGAAGCCCAGGGCAAGGAAATCACATAGCTACGTGAAGCAGAAAACATAATACTTCAGGAAGACATTTGGCAAGGGAACCTTAGACTTCGTGAACTTGAAAAAGATTGTGTACAACTAAGGAAGAAAATCATTTTGATGGACACAGAGGTCAACAAGCTGGAAAACGAGATCAAGGGAGTATGTGTTAATTTTATGGATTGTTCTATGCTGAAATTAGTTTACTTATTTTCTTATTATTATTCATAGATTACCAATCACATCAACATAAAGTAAAATGTAGATAGAACATAAATATAAATCACAGAAGACAAGTCAAGACAAGAGACATAAGATGTGGTGGCGAGCCAGGGACAAACCCTAATATGGGGAAACCCTTTGATCAAATCTTCTTTAACCTTCAATAATTTAGCAAAGAGAAATAATACATAAATCTGATTTACATCAGCAACAGAAAACCCTAGCTCAGTGGCATTAGCATCATCGGCATCAACGACATCAGTATCATCGGCATTATCTGGCATCATCATCATCAGCATCATCGGAATCATCAGCTTCACCAGTGTCATCGGCATCACCAGCATCATCGGCTTCACTGGCATCATCGGCTTCATTGGCATCATTGACATCACCGGCATCATCAGCTTCACTGGCATCATCGGCTTCACCAGCATCATCGACATCACAGGCATTGTCGGCTTCATTGGCATCATTGGCATCACCAGCATCATCGGCATCACTTGCATCATCGGCTCCACTGGCATCATCGGCATCACTGGCATCATCGGCTTCACCGACATCATCGGCTTCACCAGCATCATCAACTTCACCCGCATCACCTTAGGATCTCTCTTCCTACTAAAACCCAAAGACAAGTAGAGAGGAAGAGATCCAAGTGTATGTGGAAATGACTTGAAGTCCTCTTCTATTTAATCTAAAATGTAGAGGTTGAATAGACATGAAGTTTTGACTTCTTGAGCCTACATAAGTTGTAGGTCGGCTTGATAATAATTCCATAATCAAAATAAATTCATATCTCCATGAATACTTATCGGAATTGGATGATCTTTAGATCAATGCTACACCTCTCGATGAGAGGAATCTAATAAAAATATTATCAGCCATGAATAAGATGACCCACATGAATTTTGGCTTTAGTTTCCAATTTTAACACTCCCTCTCAACTAGGGAGAACTTCATCTACAATCTGCTTGTCACTCGCTACTATTCATCCATCAAATGCACTGCCCTATACAGCCTGACCCTTGCCCTGCTTTTCTCTGTTATGCCTATTCTTATTTGTCTTCCTCTACCCTGTATTGATCTATACTGCTATGCTCTGATCTGCTCTTCTCTGCTTTGCTTTTTTCTGCTCTTCTTTTTTCAGAATTATGAAGAAGAAGAAATGATCGAGGATGTATCATACAAACTCAAAGTTAGTCTCATAGTATGTATCACTGGTCCTAGACTAGTCTCAACTAACCCGAAGTCAGTGTCATAGTGAGTACAACTCCTACCATTGGTCCCAGACCAATATCATCCTCCACTGACTCAAAGTCAGTCTTAGAGTGTGTACCACTGGTCCCAGACTAGTCTCAACTGACCCGAAGTCAGTGTCATAGTAGGTACCACTCCTACCACTAGTCTCAAACCAGTATCGCAGACTCAGAGAGTGTACCACTGGTCCCAAACTAGTCTCAACTGACCCGATGTCAACGTCATAGTATGTAGCACTCTCATTGGTCCCAGACCAGTACTGCACTAACTAGAGGTTAGTATCAGAGTATGTACCACTGTCCCAGACCAGTCTCAACTGACCTGAAGTCAACATCATAGTGGGTACAACTCCTACCAGTGGTCCCAGACCAGTATTACAGTCTTGGAGAGTGTACCACTGGTCCCAGACCAGTCTCAACCGACTTGAATTCAGCGTCATTGGTCCCAGACCACTACTGCACTAACTAGAGGTCAATCTCAGAGTATGTACCACTGGTCCTAGACCAGTCTCAACCAACCCAAAGTCAGCGTCATAGTGGGTACAACTCCTACCACTAGTCCCAGACTAGTATCGCAGGCTCAGAGAGTTTACCACTAGTCCCAGAGTAGTCTCAACTGAGCCGAAATCAGTGTCATAGTATGTACCACTCTCACTGGTCCCAGAACAGTAGTGCATTGACCATAGGTCAGTCTCACAGTATGTACCACTGGTCCCAGACCAGTCTCAACTCACTCAAAGTCAACATCATAGTGAGTACAACTCCTACCACTAGTCCCAGACTAGTACCACAGTCTTAGAGAGTGTACCACTAGTCCCAGACCAGTCTCAACTGACCCGAAGTCAGCGTCATAGTATGTACCACTCTCACTAGTCCTAGACTAGTACTACATTGACCAGAGGTCAGTCATAGAGTATGCACCACTGGTTCCAGACCAGTCTCAACCAACTCGAAGTCAGCATCATAGTGAGTACAACTCCTACCACTGCTCCCAGACTAGTACCATTGATCCCAAACCAATGAAGGTCATCCTAACATAGGGAGTACGGTAGATACAACGATGCATCCATCGATACTACTATGGTCCCTATCCTCATTTCCCTACTCATTGATTAGATAAGAGGTACTTCCCATGAGTCCCAGATTGATTGAGTAGGATGCCTCGACAAGAGAACTTAATCAATCTTGTCCTCACAGGAGAACTAATCATTTTGCTACAAAGTCGCCATGGAGAACACATCATCTAGGCCTCACAGGAGAGCTAATCATCCTGCTACATAATCATCGTGGAGAGCACATCATCTAGGCCTCATAGGAGAACTAATCATCCTGCTACACAATCGTCATGGAGAACACATCATTGAGACCTCATAGGAGAATTAATCATCTCGCTACACAAGAGAGCGAATCATCCTGTCCCATAAGAGAGTGAATCATCTTGTTACACAAGAGAGCGAATCATCTTGTTTACATTGTGCACCACCAAGGGAGGGTGAGTCACTCTGTGGTCGTTTGTTGCTCTAGTAAGAACCACAAGTCCCTAGAGCTCCCAGAGCTCAACTTATGCAACATGCAAGACCCTTTTACAAGGGTCTCTCGATGACTCCAAGTCATTCGGGAAAATCACAAATTTGATCTTTCCTTGGGGCTATGACCTGTACATCATCTCAGTGTGATGGAGCTTCCTTGCTCATCGACTTACCATATCCTAGATAAGGCAGTATTTGATGTCTATCTACTGGAGCAATCATTGAATATGGGATTCCTCAATAATCGAATCCCACCTCTAGTTGTCATAGAGAATCACCATGGTATTTGTTATCTCAAAATCAGGTCTTGATAGGCTGTTGAGTAGGTTGACTCTAAGTAACTGTTTCAAACCAATCTTTTAGCTAACGCTTAGCCTCCTTAGCCTGAGAGGGCTCTCTCAAAGGATTAAAGGTTTTATGATTATGATTAAGATGGCTAACTCTTTGTGAAAAAAATAGGAATGAGGCTGGTGAAATCAAAATTAATCAAGCATCCATTGGGCTTATGGAGTCATATGTCATTTAGCATTAATAGTAGAATTGGCTTTGCAATGAAATCAAGGCATTCAAATTTCAATATAAATAGAGTACACCAAACACAACATGACATCCTATGAGTATATGAAGGAAATTAGAACACTGCAAGTGATTTCTAAGTAATCAAATACTCATAATACTATAGACAACATGAAAAGACAACAAAAGGAATTCATACGTTGAAGTCTCTATGATTCTTGAGCAGCAGAAGGCAATACTGTATTACCAAAATAAATAGAGTCTTTACATAAGCTTAACAACAGAGCTTTTTTACATAAACTTCCAACCCTTATTACATTTCCCTTTCTCCTATGTATAGACTTGACTAAGATTCATCCTTAAACATTAGGGGAACTCGAAATATACTTCTAATGACACCTGTTTAACTTTTAACTACCTATTTAATGTAACAAACTTCAACTAGACTTTCTAGAGATCTAAATCAAGTAGGATTCTAACACCATGTTATGCTAATAATAGCCTTGATTACAATGGTTCTTGCCCTTTGACATCTGGTCCCCTTTTAGTTTGGCTGTAGTGGATGTTCAAGGCTCCATGTTGGTCTTCAATGTCACATCTTTTCCATTGCCCTAAAACATAAGAAACTACCCCTGTTTATCGGTCTTTGATTTGCCTCAAAATATTCGAATCCAAAGAACCATATCCTTTTTAGTTTGATTATCCAAAATATAATAGATGACCACGTCTTTGATTTTTCAACCTCTTTTGTGTATGAAGGCAAAAGCTCTTTCAGGTTGTTTGACATATTTTGTACTGTATTAAATATGTTCACTTTATGACAAAAAGTTTGGAGTTTAGATTCGAACACATGTTTCCTCCACCTGTCTTGACCTTGATGAAGGTTGATGGCTTCAGATGATCCCTGGTAGATATTTCCTTTTCAAAATTCCCACTTGTATTTCAAACTGGTTGACTGAGATTGAATTATAAAGCTTCAGCAGTTTCGTAGCGCGCTATGAAGCCGCTGAGCGTTAGTCATGATCTTCAGTAGTTTCGTAGTGCCTTACGAAACTGCTGTGTTTTTTTAAAAATCACTATTTCAGCCCAAAATTTTGCTATCTGATCTCTTTACTGTTTAATCATTCTTTCAACTGCTCCAAGACCTTTCAAAACTTAAGGAGAATGTTTGATTCTTAAATAAAGATCATATCAAGCAAAACTATCAAAACTTTGAAACATAATCTTACTTGAAGTGAGATTTCTTTATGGAGATTCCTTTTGTTGATTCAACTGTACCTTTAAGTCTTCAATTTGTTTCTTCATTACTTTAATTCCAGACCTGAGGTTTGTATTGAATTTTTTTATAAATTGAGCTTCTTTTATGGCAGGAGTAGTCCAACTACGTAATTGAACACTAAAATCAACCACCTCAGGAATTTGAAATGTTTGGTCCTCCCACCAAGCTTGCATTTGGTGAAAGTAAGCTTCCTTAAGTGCAAACTTTTTGGCAGCCTTTTTCAGTCTAACAATTTCGAAATTGGCCAATCTCAATCTCTTTTTCAAGTCTTCTACATTACCTTCTTCTTGAGTGGCAACTGTTTTTCCTTTATTCTTTCTTTCATGAGGTCGTTTCACCTCTCCTGTTTCATCTGCTCTTGGCTGCACCTCCTGTACCTATTTGAAGTTCCTCGTTATGGGTCTCCTGGGCTTACAAACAAGTTGATCATCTTGATCATCAAACTGTAGTTTCTTTGAGGCTTTGACCTTCTTAGCCTTCTCTTTTCCTGACTGTATCAAATCAGCTTGAACTAGTGGGGACTCTTCAATGTCAATTGCTTGCAATAAATCATTTAAGTCTCCCTTAGAAACAGGGTTTTCTTCAATAGCTATAGACTTACCTTTTTCTTTTGCCACCTGGCTCCTAGTCCTTCTTCTTTGAACTCCTTCACCTGTGATTGATTCATGTTCAGTTTCTTTATCCTGAGTTTTCTCTTTAAGGGACTGCTGGGGTGTATCATGGATGATCAGTGGCCTGGTGGATTCTCTTACTTGTTTTCTTGCCTTTAACTTTGAAAACCTCTTGGCTCTTGTTTTTGCTTGAGGACCTGTTGTTGAAAGACCTTTTGCAGCTTGAGGGCTAAGACTGGTATTGCTCTTGAAACCAGCCATGAATATAAATGTGTCCCAGTCTCTGCCTACCCTTTGAATTTCATGCAGAACAATCAACTTAATCAGGCCATGGTGAAACAATGAAGTCTCACAAGCTTCTTTTCTTAGTTGCACCTTGTCACACATTTTACTTAAACTGCGGAATAAGTAAAAAGGTAGATCAATAGATGTCTTCCCTGTGAAATGCAATAGAAGTTTGAAATGGTATGAATACACTTTTTTATATCTTCCTTCACAGGTCAGGTACTTCTGTATATAGGTGAGCAACTGTGCGTATGATTCTTTGACATAAGTTCTAGGAACAGACTTGCTCAAATATGAGTTAATGAATTCCTTCTTTAGAAATTCTTTGCATGGGTTCATGTCGAATTTGAAATTCTTGAACCAATTTTATTGCCCTCTTGAAATCTCTATAACTGTGGATATCATGTCTGGTGAGACCTGCAATTCCATCATACCAACCTTTGAGTTTAATCCTATAAAATTCAGGGAAAATTCCTTAGTAACGTGTGCATGACCTCCCTGTAGCTTCTTGCAAAAGTTCCAACATCTAGCTTGTTCTTCAAGGTTATGTTTAAACCTTCAGGCTCATTTCTCAAGCATTTTCCTGATCTGTGGTCTTTCCTTTCTGCTAATCCCTCCATGAAGATTTAGTGAAATGAAGGATGAAAATGCTAACGCTACTCAAACTCCAAATTCTGTCTTGCTTGAATGGATGCCTCGCTTGATAGCTGCATCGCTTGATAGCTACCTCGCTTGATGACGATGTTTTCAAATTGAAATCTTGTAGATTTGTTTTTCATGTAAGGCCTACAATCATCATTAAAAATGTACATGCCTGACTTACTTTGGGACTTGCATTTTGTGTGTGCTAACATACCTAATGGTTGTAATAATGGAAATAAACGGTTAGACATGATATGTGGAGTGCATAAACTAGCAATGAATGACGCCACCATAGATTAACTTGACAGATTTGACAGTTGGGAAAGATTCGTTGCGGAATGCACAAATCTTTGATTTCGCAGCACGGTCAGTGTAAAATTTGAATTATGTGCTATGAAATCACCTAAAATGCATCGCGCTGTGAAAACACCTAAAGGACCTTTGCGCTGTGAAACTGTTTAAAGTATTAATGCGCTACGAAATCACCTAAAAGGGTTTGTGGCACATAGTAATTTTTAAATCAAACTAACACATGGCTATGAGATCGAAGATGAATGAGAATCACTAGTGATGAATGAGAATGCATACTTGACTCAAGACCCCCTAAGACTCAGAGTCTAAGGGAAAACAAACTCAAACTTGGACTAGCACCGACCTTTTATCATCAAGCTAGTATGAGAAATTTTAGCATTAGAATTCTTAAATGATAACAGTGGCTCCACTTGGGATAGTGTGCTCCTGTAGCACACTAAGAAATCGCAGGTCCAGTGCTTTGTCCTCTTTATAAGAAACATAGATTTGCTTGACAAGCATCCCCTTCAAGCTTCTTGGGCCTTCACCTCAGGCTTGAGCTTTCTGTTCAACTTGTCATTTTTTGTAACAAAAGGAAAACAGATAAAATGGGTATATATTGGCATTATGATTCTAATTGGTACTATGGTACAGATGTTGTACTTGATGGCAGCTCACTCTAGTGGCAGATCTCAGTTCAAGCACTCAAAATCATGGAAATTAAGATACCCACAGGTAATCCTAGAAGAAGTTGCGGACCAGCAGGTACACCCACCAAGGAGTGCAGACATGCACGTAGGTTTTCCGTTCAGAATGTGCGGACCCCAGTTTCACTCTCTCCAATGCATAAAAGCGCGTGCACGTGGGAATCTTCATGAATGGTTGATGGTATTAGTCCGACAGTTTTTAATCTTATGGTTTTAGTCCGTGGTGCTGCATCTAAAAACATTGATCCAAGGTATTGGGTTCATGGTATTGTGTTATTATGGTTTTGGATGGTGGTATTGTGAAAGGCTTGCCTATAAAAAATGAAAGGAGATCTCTTGGCCATATGCTTGTGAAATTTGAATATCTTAAGATCTGAAATTTTGGGTGATCGGTTTTTAAGAGCTAAATCGAAATCAAGGAGAAACCTTAAGGCGAATCTATTGATAAGTCATGATCTCTCGGGCACATGAACAAATCTGTGGATCTGGCTGACTGTGGAACATTGGAGGACTGTTAATTTGGCCCTAACCAGAAGTCTGCAGGCGATCCATGGCGTGAGTGCGGGGGTACATACCTCAGAAGAAGACACAGTGCGGGGGTACGCAGTGCAAAAAAAGGCTCAGTGCGAGGTACGCAACACAGGAGAAAGCGCAGTGCGGGCCGCATGCAATGCTGCAAAAGGAGAAGTGCGAGGTACGCAGTTTGAGAAAAGGCACAGTGTGGAGGTACGTTGTCTCTCAGAAGGTGAGAATGTGGACCTGAGAAGAAGTACGCAGAGCAGAAGAACCACCAGTGTGGATCTACGCAGTTTAGACTCAGAACAACTGCGGATATTCGCAAGCCCCTCTTGGTGAAGTTGCGAACTTATCTTGAAACTTTTGTTGACTTTATTTTATCTACTGCAACAGAATTATGGGTTTAGATTTCTGGTATTACTTTTCTGTTTACAACATTCTGAAGAGTTGGGTGATTCATTGGTTGATTGTATAAGGAGATTGGGTGATTTGCATGTACTTGATGACTATTTGATGTCCATGGATCCAGTTTGAAAATTAATGAAACGTG
>APFE031671420.1:114674-159089 GCA_000404065.3 Pinus taeda | reverse complement strand
CTCATCCCTGACATGTTTGCCACTCTTGTGATGTCTCCTGGGAGCCTGCTCTTCTGAGGATGAGTCACTTTGTGTCTCCATCTCATACTCTGATGAATGTTGTGAAGCCATGACTGCTGTGTGTATTGTACCTAGGCTGCCCTTTGATGATGGTGTGAAGCTGGGTGCCTTTGTGATATTTGTCACCAAGGGGAACAATGAAACATGGAGTATTAGGAAGGGAGTAATATGATGGGAATATGGGTTATAGGGAGAAGTTTGTTTAGGGATATGGAAGGGGTTTGGGTATTTTGATAGGGTAGGGTTTGGGGTTTTGACAAGGTAGGGTTTGGGGTGTTATGTTGACCAAAGAGTGGAGGGATAGGGGAGAGGGTTTGGTAGTATTTTAGGGTATGGAAAATAGGAAAAATGAGAAAGGGAGGATAGGGAAAATGATAGGTGAGGGGAAAATGATGGGTGAAATGGAACCTTGGCACTAACACCAGACTTTTGCAACCCTAGCCATCATGGTTTTTGGTGTTTTCTTGTGGTTGATTTTATGAATTTGGATGCATTCAAACATCGCTATAAATTACCATATCATTTATAAAATTTGATGAACAAGTCATGTCATAGAGCCTACCTTTCACTTTGATGGGCTTCACAAAAATTTTGAGGTGATTTGGCAATGTTTCGGCCCTTGGTCTGTGTACGCCGCGTGCAAAACCCAGTGCGCCGTGCCCTGGTTGTGCGTCGTGCTCGTTGGAAACTTGCACTGAGGGCTGGCTCTGTGTGAGCCGCACCCTTTGTGTGCGCCACACCCCTGTGTATATGTGCCGCACTCCTTGAAACTGCCTCCAACTCACTCAAACGCGCACGATGCACACTCAAACCCTTTGCAACGTTTCTCTAAGGCTTGGATTAGCATAATGAATTTTATTTTGATGAAAAGTTGTATATAAATCTTTGGAAGTGATGGGTTAAATTTTTGCTTCCTCAAAAACCCATTTTTCTAATGTTATGTTTTGACACTTTTTCACTGACTTTAAAACACACTGATTTTCACTTTCCCTTTGAAATTTTAGCTCAAATGATGAAATTTTCGGCACTCTTTGCAGGGATTGCATGATAGGACATTTGGCCACGGAAACCATGCCTTCACTTGAAGAAATCAACTGACAAATTTTTTGAAAATTTTATCACAAATGACACTGTTTGACTTTTCTTCAAAATAGAGTTTTGAAGAACAATCGAAGTCTATCCACATGACGATGAAGCTCTTTGAATCATAACTGTGTAAGGGCCTCACTCTAGCCTTCATGGCTTTATTGAATATGTTTAAAGACCAAATTGATGAATACCTAGACCTAAACATCAAAAATGACTTTTGTCCTTTAAAGGACCAGACCTTGACTGTCATGGACTTTAGTGATCATTGACAAAAGACCTGATCCAACAGGAGCCAGATATGAGGGGGAATGACTAGCATGACCTTCTCCGTCAGATTATGGCATACCCCTAGCACAATGCAGTTGGGTGGATGGAGCGGGACACCTAAAAATGAGATGCATAAAGAGTGTTGATCTCTGACGGAGGACTGAACATACCAACTCTAATAGGCACATATTTGACCAAATGGCCTAGAACCATCCAAACACCCAAACCTCCACACTGTAATATCCCATTGTAGATACTGCAGTCAATGCACTTATGAAGGAAATTCCTCTCCATCATATCCCTACATTTCATGGCCTAACATTGGAAGACTCAGATGAATTTTTGTTTGAATTCGATGTGTTGTGCAGAGGATATGATTAGACCACCGACCCCCAAAAGCTGAAACTATTTCCCTTTACATTAAAAGGAGCTGTTTTACGATGGTTTATGGGGTTGGGTGGAGGTGTTATAAATGATTGGGAATAGATGAAAGGTGCTTTCCTAAAGAAATATCAGGATTATTGTAGATCTATAGAGTTAAAAGATGAAATATTTCAGATGGTAGCTAGATCTAATGAAACACTAGAAGAATATGTTGAACGTTTTTAGTATAATTTTCAAAGATCTCCTTATGCATCAATACCGTTACCTGAAAATGTATTAAAAATAACATTGATTAAAGGTATGAAGGAACAATGGATTGAAACAATGAATATTATGGGAAAAGGAGACATCTATCAATAAAATTTTGCTAACATCATTGATTTATGTATCAGGAGCTCACGAGGAAGTACAGGGCTAAGACCAACAGAACATGACAGGTTTGCAAGGGACAACAAGATCTCTGGAGAAGGAGTAACTCTCGCGGAAATTGGAAATTTATTAGAAAATTTCAAAACTGATATATTGGGAACTTTGATAACGTAGCTCTATATTATGCAAGCCAAACACAAACAAGTAGAGGCAGAGCAAAATATGGCAATCTTCTGTCCCAGATGTAGAAAAAAACACAACCACAAAGAGTGCCCATTAGATGCAGTTCAAGTTTGCACCATTTGTACAAAAGACCACTCTACAGAAAGTTGTCCCTCACTTCCTGGTTTGAAAGCAGTATACAAAGAAGCAGAAGAAGAACTAGAACCGGTGTACCTACTTAATCAGCGCCATCAATGGCAGCTGTGACTATCAGGTGTTTTCCCCGATCTAGCTTCTTCTTTCCAGCCTCCACAATATCATGCTCAACAATATAATACAATGTGGCAAAATCAACCTCCCTTCTCAAATTGGTCACAACAACCATTTCCTTCATTATCACCATGGCCAAATCAAGCAAGCCAATCTAATTGGCCAAACTTTCCCTACACCCCGCTATATTGGCAAAACAATGCGTATCCAGCATAATGGTCCCCTCCTACTTCACAGAATCAAGCTTGGCAGACAAACTAGCAAAGATTGATGAATCAACCAGTAGGAACCATTCCACTCCCTCAACCTACACTGCCATCTCTACAACGAAATCCCCAGTCCAATTTAAGACCGCAGCTCCTAGCCCAACCCAACCCGAACCCAAATAACAAACTGGTCCAATTTGTTCAAATAATTGAAACACCGGAGCTAGGAACCAATCTAAGGGAGTGCAACGACCTTCAATTAAGGTCAGGGCGCATTATAGAGACTGAGGGAGATAAAAATGTTCAAGTTGAAAATTAGTTACCTACAGAACAACCATTACAAGAAGAAGATGTGGTCAAAAAAGAGATTCATGACCAAGCAACCACATCTTCTTCCCCATTCCCAGAAAAATTAATTATACCACGCCCTATAGAACATCTTGACTTTGATATTTTGGGAGAACTTAAGAATTTGTACATAAAAATCCACTTCTCCAAGCTATCCAAGATATCCCAAAATATGTAAAGACCATCAAAGAGCTATGTATAAAAAAACCAAGGAGGAGAATAAAAAATAACCCAACAGTCCAAGTAGTTCACACCTTATCTGAACTGTTATTAGGAAGAGAAGCACCTGTCAAATATGAAGACCCAGGAAATCCAGTAGTGACAGTGCAAATCAATGGACAAACCTCTTCAAATGCCTTAGTTGATTTAGGGGCTGCAATTAATATCTTAACAACCATCACTTGTCAAAAACTTGGCATTACATTAGTAGACCAACTTCCACTTTATTAGAATTGGCTGAACGATCAATGGTTAGGCCAGAAGGAACGCTGCATGATGTCATGGTATCCATTGATTCCTGGGAATATCCTGTAGACTTTCTGATAATAAACCCAAAAAATTGACTTGATAGACATCCATTAATTTTAGGTAGACCTTGGCTTGCAACCGCTGATGCTTACATTCGCTGCCGATAAGGTAGTATGACCATAACTAGAGGGATTCATATCAAGAATCTAGCCCTATACCCTCCAACCCAGCCAAGTGTAACAATAATAGAAACTAACAAACATCCTGTATCACACCTTACCGAAAATATTAGATCCCCATTAACTATAGAAGATGCCCTCGATTTCAAAGATCAAACATAGGATGATGTTATTAACAACTTTATTAACCAAGCTGAATCCAGATCCCATGTACAATGTCACATGATAGAGGCAACATTTGATAATGAATTAGAAGAAGATCCTCTCAAAGACACTCATGATCAAATAGCAAAACTGTAGAGATTGAGCCAGGAAAAACTTTAAAGATCAATAATAACCTAACTCTTGAATAAGAAGAGAAGCTGATTCAACTACTGAGAAAATACAAGGAATAATTTGCATGGGATTATCCGGACATGAAGGGAATCGATCCCCAGTTATGTACACACCAGATTTATACAAAAAATGATGTAAGACCTGTTCGCCAACCCCAAAGAAGACTTAGCCCTTATCCAGAAGACATTGTGAAAGATGAACTACAATAACTTTTAGATGTAAACTTTATTTATCCTATCTCCGATAGTAAATGGGTCTCTCCACTTGTAGTGGTGCCCAAGAAGAATGGAAAGTGGAGGATTTGTGTAGATTACAGAGCATTAAATAAAGCAACCCAGAAAGACCACTTTCCCCTTCCATTCATTGACCAGGTATTAGATACATTAGCAAGAAAGAAATTATTTTCTTTCTTAGATGGCTTCAGTGGATGCAATCGGATTCAGATTGCCCCTGAAGACCAAGACAAAACTACTTTTACCTGTCCCGGGGAACGTTTTCCTACAGAGTTTTACCCTTTGGCCTATGAAATTCCCCTACCACATTTCAAAGGGCTATCTTCAACATCTTTTCATATTTAATAAATGAAGGGCTTGAAGTATACATGGATGATTTCACACCATACGGAGATGATTTTGACCTAGCATTAGACACATTGGAAAAGATGCTGCGACAATGTATTGCTACCAGGCTCTTCCTGAGCCATGAAAAATGCTATATGATGATGACTGAAGGACTCATCCTAGGTCATTATATCTCAGCAGCTGGAATACAGGTAGATTTGACCAAAATTCAAATAATTTTGTTAATACCTACTCCTACCACACAGACAGAGGTACGCAGTTTTCTTGGATTTTTTGGTTTTATAGGAGATTTATAGAACATTTTTCTCAAATTGTTGCACCTCTATACACACTAACAGGGAATGTTGACTTTGTTTGGAAAGATAAATGTGACCATGGTTTTGAGGATCTGAAAAAGCTTGTGTCAACAACCCCAGTACTCAGAGGTCCAAATTGGGGCCTGCCATTTCAAATTTCATCAGATGCTTCACACACAGCTATTGGAGCAGTCCTTGGGCAGAAAGAAGACAAAAACCCATATGCAATCTATTATATTAGCAAGAATTTGTCTCCTGCTGAGTTGAACTTTACTGTTAGTGAAAAAGAATTTTTAGCTGTAATACATGCTGTAAATAAATTTAGGCATTATATCACTAAATATCATGTTGTTTTATATACAGATCACTCTGCCATAAAATATTTAGGAAATAAACCGATTACAAATGGTAGAGTAACAAGATAGTTGATTTTATTGTAGGAATTCGACATCACAATAAAAGACTGACCTGGAAAAGAAAATCCTATAGCTGACTTTCTCTCACGAATGCCAAAATCAATGGACGAAGCAGCAGTTGAAGATGAATTTCCAGATGAACATTTGTTTGCTGTCACTATCAAAACACCCTGGTATGCTGATGTTGCGAATTATTTAGTAGTAGGAAAATTACCAAAACATCTGACTCTCATTGAATGAAAGTAGATCGTCCAGCGTAGTACTCGATTTTCTTGGATTTGGGACTACCTATTTCATATAGGAGCAGATATGCACATTAGAGGATGCGTCCGTGAAGATGAAATTTTTGACATTCTGAAAGCTTGTCATGACGAACCATGTGGCGGACATTTCGTAGATCGAAGGACTGGTCACAAAATTCTGCAAATACGGTATTATTGGCTCACAATCTTCAAAGATGCAAAGAACTTTGTTCAAGCATGTGACAGTTGCCAAAGAGTAGGATGCCTTGGACAGTCCGACGAAATGCCTCTGAACCCTCAGCTAGTCATTGAACCATTTAAATGTTGCACGCTCGACTTTGTTGGCCCAATCAACCCATCATCAAACTAGAAAACATATATTTTGGTAGCAATAGAATAGGTGACCAAATGGGTTGAAGCAGAGGCACTACCAAGAGCTATAGAGGATTTCGTCATTCATTTTCTGTTCCAGATATTTGTGCGACATGGCCTTCTAAGAGATATAATCACGGATGGAGGACCACAATTTGCTGGTAATAAAATTGCTGCAACACTAAAAAAATATCATATTCAGCAAAAAATTACTACTCCATACCACCCATAGGAAAATGGCCAAGTAGAGAGCATGAACAAAGTAATAGAAGCAATACTTACAAAAACCATTGCATCACATAGACATGATTGGGCTACAAGATTACCGGAAACTTTGTGGGCATACAAAACAACATGGAGAAGCACTACTGATTATTCACCATATCAGCTAGTATTTGGAAAGGAACTCATCTTTCCAATAGAATTCGAAATACAAACCTTGAGAACAACACAAGAAGTCGGTCTAGATTTAAACGAGGCCCAGATTAATAGACTACAGCAAATCAACGAGCTGGATGAAATCAGGCTCTCTACTCTTCAACATACCACCTTAATCCAATAATAGAGAGCCAAATGGCACGACGCCCTCATAAAAAAGAAAGTCTTCCGCGAAGGAGATTGGGTGCTCTTATATGATTCCAGGTTTCAGGATTTTATGGGGAAACTTAAGACCCGCTGGCTAGGACCATATGAAATCCAGAAGGTACACGATAATGGCACCATTAATTTAACCACCATTGATGGATTTGGAAATACCTTTAAGGCAAACAGCCACCCAGTTCGATTGTACCGCAAACCACTTACTCGGGAATCCTTCTACCAGCAACTCCGAGAAGACTCTGACATGTAGATTCGGGTTAAGGAAGAGAACTCTTCCTCACCTTTGGTTCATTAAGTGATTTGATTGCTTTTAAATTTTGTACATAATTCTTTTATTTTGTTTTTGTAAATTACTTTTTGCATAGATTTTTGCATTTCTGCAACTTTTACGTTTTGCTGTTTCTTTCGGATGGAACAACATTTTCACCGTTCTGCCATTCCTTTTCGAAGGAACAACACTTTTGCATTTTGTTGTTCCTTTTGGAAGGAACAACAATTTCCAATTTCATCGCTTTGCTGTTCCTTTTTGAAGGAACAACACTTTTGCATTTTGCTATTCCCTTTCGAAGGAACAACATTTCCACCATTTTGCTGTTCCTTTTCGAAGGAACAACACTTTTGCATTTTGCTATTCCTTTCCAAAGGAACATCATTTCCACCATTTTTCTGTTCCTTTCCAAAGGAACAACACTTTTACGCTTTGCTGTTCCTTTCTAAAGGAACAACACTTCTGCATTTTTGTTGTTCCTTTCCGAAGGAACATCACTTTCATTTTTCTGCTGTTCCTTTCTGAAGGAATAAAACTTTCATTTTTTTGCTGTACCTTTCCGAATGAACAACATTTTCACATTCCTTGCTTGCACTTGTTTTTTTTTTTTTTGCTGTTCTGATTAAGGGACAACTGCTGTTCCCCTCAATGAACAACAGTTTCGAACATGTTTTTCCTTTTTCTTGCGGTTTTTGTGTACAGTAGCTGTTCTATCTTGAGAACAACATTTTTAGAGTGCATTTTCTTCTTCTTTTTGTGTTTTTACCATTTAGATCATTTTTTTGAGTCATGGTCATTTAAAGCACAACTATACATTTATGCAACGAATAAAAAACTAGAGGATACTGAAATCAGTAAATTACATAAAAATCATTATCTTTAGAAGAAATTTCTTTGAATTGATAAGAGGAAAGAGGACAAGATACAACTATTGATCACCTTGCTGTCATTATTTTACTAATACCAATATGATTTATTATTTCTATCATGATGGTTCTTCCTAAATCCGCATAATTCTCTTTGATCATTATTATTGAATATGAATAAGGGTATATTTTTCTCTATTGAGATGTTAAGACTTCTTCCACCATCCCTACTCTTAAGGAGTGTTGAACCACCCTCTGTATATAAATAGGAAAAGTTCTATATAAAATAAAAAAAGAAAAAGAAAAATGTTTATATGATTGCTAACATGATTTGTCAGATGAAGGATAGGGGGTCTCATTAGGAGCCAACCTACCATGATCATAAGGAAGAAAGTGAAGTGGCATTCCCAATATGGTCACCACACCAGTGATATGATCCAAGAGGCACATCAAAGAAATAAAAAGTCCTTGGAACATGAGCTCTCATCATGAGCCGGCCTGCCCACCTTTCACTCCTTCCTGATGAATGACATTGTGATTCATCTGGTTACCAAGCCAGCATAATGACCTCCATTTTGACATTGCACAACACTTTCCTAGGCATACACAAAGGATTATGGTTCCAAGGGTGAGCTAAACAACTCTTTCAAGGTTATGGACACCTGTGGGCAATAGAGCTCTGTTGATGGTATTGAAGTCATATTTCTTATACACTAATAGTAATTATAAAACCCTTCTTCTTATATCTTTATAAATGGTTCAAATGAGATTATGTATATAACCCTTTCGAACCTTTGATACATGAAAATATTTTACTAATCAATTATGACGGTAAAAGTCGATAATGAACACATAGGGCCTTTTATTCATGTTAGCTATCCTATCCTTCAATTCTCGCATCATATCACGACATTTCCTTATTTATTAGCGATTCTATCATATGCCTCGATTTCGGTAATCCGCTTGTCATTGTAAACATGGCATTTCTGTATACGCTGTTCCTTTATGACTCTGTACTATGGCAGTTCAACACGCTGCTCCTTTATTTGACGGCTGAGGATGGCCTATCACATTGCAGGGGGGCATGGGTGATCCCCATAATTCACTGGCATATGTGTCAGCTCATCATTCAGAAGAATTAATGACTCGGGAATATCAAAGCTTAACAATATTTTGTTCCCAATATGCATGATTACTGTTCCAAAGCTACTTCCATGTTTTACTCTGCAAAAAATTAGCAGTAAGTTCGAAATTTGAACAACTTGCTGTTCCGTCATCTTCCCTGTGTTTTCTAACAGCGAGCTAAAAATTTGAACAACCTGCTGTTCCATTACTGTCTTTGTGTTTTTTACAGTGTGTTAAGCATGGGAGGAAGATCAATTCGCAGTGAGCCATAGGTGTTGATAGTCTCCGATGCTGCATGAGAGATCCTAGCAAGGGCATGATGGATAACTTATCTTAACCGTCTACAACAATCCAATGAGATGACGATAATTGAGTTTCTACAAAACTTGCAAGATGGTGGGAGGGAGATAGATAGCAGTCACTGACGACATAATTGCAGAAGTTTCGGGACTGCTAGCCACTGGACCTGTGTGGACTCTGAAAAAGGTGAGACTGTGAGACGCCATGAAAATCTTCTAGGATGAAGGGTAGAACCTGACTGTAAAAGGGAAGGGAGTTCTGCTGGAAACCTTAGGAGATCTGTGGGCAGAATTGGCGAGAATTATCCAGAGCTACATCACTTGTGATGGCAGGAAAGATGTGGTAAGACCATGCCATCTTAAACTTTTAGCTGTGTTAAAGCAAAAGTGCACTGTGAATTTGCTTGAGTTTTTAAATTCTTTATTACACGATGTTGCCCGAAGTATGAAGAAATCTCGCCATCTAGGGCCAGTAGTAAGCCACCATGGGTTAATACGACTGATAGTTAGCCATAGTCTTTCCCAACAGCAAAGCAATTGGGAAGAACTGATTTTTGCGATAGACAGGGGACTAGCTTAGCCAACCCCAAAACAAAAACATGTTGCCAGTACATCAAGGAGACCACTGAACAAAGAAAATCTATTAGGTTGGCAAGGATCCGCGAAATGCTGGGAAATTCCCAGGGAAACATTAGTCAACCTGTGGAGATACATGATTCAGGAGATGAACAACCCCCACAATTGGAAGGAGGGGAGAACAAAAAAGAAATGGAGGAAAACGATGAAGGAGAACCGGAGGAGGAGACTGAGCAATCCAGTTAGGAAGAAGAGGAAGAAGAGCAACGCAGTGAAAGTCCACTGCGAAACTTGCTGCAAGAAGATGAATTGACCCAGATTCTGGCCAACATGGGTGAATATATCCAACTTCACAGCCCACTTAACCCCCACACTAAAGAAGGACCGCAGGAGAACTCTGCTCATGATAAAAGTGCATCCAAGGAACTATGTGATGAGGAGGAGGGAGAAGAGGACCACTCTGCTCATAATGAGAGCATATATGGGGAGAAGAGTGATGAGAATGAAGAAGAGGAACAATCTATTCCTAGTTAGAATACGCCCGAAGAGTTCCACGATGAAGAAGGGGTAAAAGAAGGAGTTACCCAAGAAACAATTAAGCAAGCTAGGGTTTCTACCCCTGAACAACCTGATCAACATAACCTTGAAGAAGCACCCCAAGAAGAAAACAAGGAAATTGGCCAACGCGAAGATACAATACTTGAGGTACAAAGTCCAGACCTGAGTAAACAAACGACTATTCCTTCGAAGAAAACAAAAGAAATTAAATAATTACGAAAGGAACAACAAAAATTGCTTAACGTGATTAAGCGACTTCGACAACAGATAAGGGTTTTGAAAATGGGGAAGAAATCGAAAGGAATCACTGTGGTAAAGAATGCAACCGCCTAGGCAAAACCCCTTAAGAAAAAGATCAAGAGGACTCAAGTCCAACCTGCTATTGAAAATCGAAAGGAACAACATCTGGCTGTTGCACATGTCGAAGTAAAAACAGATAACGTATTGGCCTGTGATAAGAAGTTCCAAGTAGATCTTCTGCCTACAACTATTATGTTGAATAAAGACCCGAGGATAGTAGCTCTACGGAAATATTTGGCACAAGCCTAGCAAACAATAGAGAAACTTATAGAGCAGACTGTCCCTCGAGAAAAATACAAGAAATTACAACAACAGATGAAGAACATTAACGCATCAGAAAGCCAGGCCTTTGAAGGATGGCGAAAAGTAGAAGAAAGCGTTAAAAAGGTAACCCATAGACTAGACATAGTCATCAAACAAATGGATACCTTATGTTCTCTGTATACTGATGTTCTAGCGTGTAGGGCACCTGTTAGGAACTATGCTTTGTTTTTAATGGAAAGATATTTACAATTGAAAATTAAAGGTGTCAAAGTAGGAGTACCTATAGAGATAAAAACCATTGATGACTTCATAAATTGTTGTAAGCATTACGGGGTGAAAGTTCAGTGATTGTTATGTGAATTTTATTTGCACAATCTTGTATTAGATGGAGAAATAGAGCAGAACCCTAGCCCTTTTGTGGGTGGTGTCCAACTGCAGGCATTTATTTCTTTTGGTGTTAATCAAATAAAGTGGCTTAAAGCCTACAATGTCTTTCAAATATAGGAGAATGGATTAGATTTATGGGTGAGGGGTGAACCTAGAGACCCACTCCAGCTATGGGATAAACATAGGAGCCTAATGAGAACTCAGGGAGTGATCAAAGCATTGGGACCTATTCACACAACAATCATCTGACAAGGGGTATAATACTTCTTTACTATCAAAGACCTCGCCATAACAGCAGCCAACTTCCGATATCGGACTTCTAATCAGAATATCCAAAACAGGGAACCATTCAATTATGAGAACTTTAAGCTAGATGCTGATCGCTTGGGTATCTCATTTTGAGAGAAGGCTTGTCTTGGTTAGGCTATAGGTTACGAAGTCCAGTCATTTTGCACCCTGCAAGCCTTATATGAAATGCCTGAAGGTCAGACATGACATGTTTTTGAATTCTTAGCTAGGCATTATGGTTGTAGACCACCTAATGAGATCCCTTCTCCAACCTATTCCCTAACTACCTTGCATGTCAATTACAATGTTTTCATGAGGGCATGAAAAAGGGTAAGCAGGGGATGTGTTGAGCATTAGAGAAGGTATGTAATTACCACTTATTTTTTCATCTTTTCCTTAAATTCATAACTATTTTACATTATGAAATGGGTATATGGTGAAAGATCATGATAAAGTTTAGAAGATTTATGAGCAACGTAAAATGAATAAAATTACCTTTTCCCATGCAGAAAAAGAAGAAAATGGAAGATCGCCATTCCAAAGGAAAAGACAAGATGAAATTAATTGCTGTCCCTTTGACAGGGAACCACATCCAAACGAGACAATCCAGATTGGAGCGTATAAGCCAGGAAAAGGAAGAAGAGACACCAAATCGGTACAAGAGAATGAGAAGATAACTAAGAGATAACAATATGGCGAATCCCTCAAGATCCTTTGATCCTGAGGGATCGCTGCCTTAAAGATTATCTGTATCTTTGATATTACCACTTGGTTGCTATAAAAAGGGGACAACGTTGCTAGCCTGAAGAGAGAGACTATGGTTGTTTGGATGAAAATCACTATTGTAACTTAAACTTTGATCATCAACTCTCTTTAAAAGAGTAGTTATTGTAACTCTGTTTTGATGATTAATACATAAATGCTGTTGCTATTCCGTCTTTGATTCTGGAGTAACCATAGCAGTGCGTCCCTCGAGGCTAAGGGCCCGACCTTGGTGGATCACTTGCTTCCTGCACCATTATTTCTCGATTCCAAGTCATGTGTGGTTTGATTTCTTGTATCTGCTTTGTTCAGTAATTTGTTGTTCCTTATTATTTCATATATTGGCTCTATTATATTTCATTCATATTTGAATAGTAAGGTTATCCTCAGCAACTGGAATGTTATGCTATTCACTCTGAATTTGTATCGGATTGTCGTTCCTTTACAAATTGATATTATTGTATAAAATTGTTGTTCCTTCTAGATCACCATTGTTGTTTGGTTACAGATTAATATTGCCATGTATTCATAAATTGGTGCTATTGACTATTTACCTGGGATTTACCTCCGAGCGTGATTGCTGTTTATTGGGGTCGCTGTCCCATGATGACCGCAATTGCTATTTCTTCATAACTGTGATTAATAATTGTTGTACTGAAACTCATATTACTGTTTCCTTCAATATAGAAGTGTTGTGTGTAATATTCTTTAGTTGTTGTGCGTTTACATTTGATTTAGGCTGTTGTTCAATACTTCATACTTCACTTTAGTTTGCTGTTCCATTTCCGTTTATGGTTTAAATCATTTATGAGATAAAGATTGTTGCTTAATTCCTGTAGATTACACTTACTGCTTCATTCATTTCTGTAGATTAAAGATTTGCTGTTCAATCTTGTTAAATATATTAGTTGTTGTTCCTTTTTTTTGTTATTTGAATTATTGTTTTAAGTCATTGCTTTGGTGTGCATAGAACGATCTGAAACTGTAGTGAACGTTGACTATTGTTGTCCAGTTCTTAGGTTGATGATATTTTCCTTGATTTCTTCTCAATTACATCAATTTACAAAGGGAAGAGTTATTATTACTGCACCCTTGACTGATGAAGTGATGTAGTTCCTTAACTGAATGATTTAGTTAGACGCATTTATAGTTCTTGCCATTACAATTAGAATTTTGTTTCCAACATTTAGTTAGTTTTGCAGAAACACTATACTACTAGCATTACTCTGACAAATGACTACCTCAAACTCAGTACACTCTTTGAGATAGCAAATCGTCCTTGGATTGATAATTAATGTAGGGTAAATTGTCCCTTGTTGGAGTCCATGGAAACTTCCTTAGACTTCCAATATGAAATCTTCTCATCAAAGCTGATATCTCGACCGACCTCAACCCATCACTACTTTGGAATGAAGATTCTATATGTCTTTGATGATTCACTGTAACTTAAAAATATTCCTTTCCTTCCTAAAGGTTCTAACTTCTTCTTCTTATCCTCAGGAACATGGATGTAAATTGGGCAACCAAATATTCTCAAAGGCCCAACCTTTCACTTTTTCCCATTGAACACTTCTTTAATAGTCATATCTTACACAATTCGATGAGGACTTGTATTCTGGATGTATATAGTTTTTAAGGATGCTTCTCCCCATAAGAGCATAGACAAATCTTGATCATGCATCATAGCCTTGATAAATTCTTCAATGGATTGGTTCTTTCTTTCAACCATTCGATTTAGTTGCAGATTATAAGGGACAATCAACTCCCTCTTAATCCCAACTTCTTAATAGAAGACAACAAGTTCATTTGAAGTGTATTCTCCTCCATTGTCAGATATTAAAATCTTGATCTTATTTCCTACCAAGTTATCTACTTCAACCTTGAATTCTTGAAAAACGGTGAAGACTTCATCCTTGGTCTTCACCAGATACAACCACATCTTATGAGAGAAGTCATCAATAAATGTTACATAGTATAACGAACCTCCAAGTGATCTCACTGGCATAGGACCAAAAACATCAAAATGAATCAAATCCAAAATTTCTTTGGATATATTATCACTACTTGGAAATGACATATTGATATTATTTCCAAGTGCACAACGTTTACATACACCTTCATGTTTTGTCTACAATTGACGTTCACCTGAAACCAATTGATTTAGAGCAGGAAATGCTCTATAGTGAAGGTGACCATATCTCCTATGCCATAGTTCACATGGATTGATTTCATCATATATTAAATCTTGAGCTGGTTGTCCCAAGAGTCTATACAATATTCAATCATGAATTCCAATAACTCTAACATCATCTATACTAGATCCCTTGGGCCATACAAATACTTTGCCATCAACAATTGCTACTCTATCTCCTGTGTCTTCTAAACATGAAATAAAGATTAAATTCTTTCTCAAACCTAACATGTCTAACACATTGCATAGATGAACATTATTACTCGATTCAAACTCAATGGATGTCTTTCCAATTACTTTGACTGCATAGTTGTGGTTGTCTCCAAGCTCTACCCTTTGTGTTAATACTCTTTCCATCATGTTAGTGAGATTTCCATGCTCTCTTGACATATTTCTTGAAGCGCCACTATATACTAGAGATATACCATTGTCATTTACAATAGATCATGTTAGAAAAAAAAAGTAAAATAAATATTTGTCACTTTTAGATTTCTTTGGATGTTTATCAATGTTTGTTGTGAAAGCATGATGTTTTCCTTTTCCATTTTTATCATTCTCTCCTTGAGGACATTGGCTCATATAGTGACCAAATCTACGACAATGATATCATTGAATCTTTTACATATCCTTCTTTCCTTGAGGAGCAAGTTATTTTGGAAGCCAAACTTCTCCTTTCCTCCATTCTTCCTCTTGAAGTGTGCTACAAACGTGTTGATGATGTTGGAAATCCATCAACCAAGGGGTCTCTCTGATGTGACGTCCCAATTATACCTCACAACATTTGGAGTAGGAGCCCCATCTGGAATATCGACTCGATTGCCATTTATTCTTAAAGATATGCCTAGGCTCTAGGTGTCATGAAGAGAGAGGAGTGCGAATGCATTTTCGAAAAGTAAGGGGGTGTGCCTGGTGAGTGTTTGATAGTGTGTGTGTCAAATTTCTTTCACTACAGAGGGAAAGGGAAGTGATCCTCAAAGAGGGAGGTAGTAATACCACCCTAATAGAGACACACATGAACAAGAAGGATCTGTACAAAATCAAGCAAAATAGTCCACAAAAATGCGGCGGTCATTACAATCAATGTAACAAGGAATACCTATAATATCCAGTGAAATAGTCCACAAGGATGCGATAATGATCATATAAATCAAATCAAATCCTTGATATGATAGTACCAAAATAACCAAAATAGTTCAACTACTTTAGAACAGATGAAAGTAATCATGAATTACAAACATTTGCAGAACAGTCTTACAGATATCCATAATCAATGCATGAAGAACGTGTTGGCCCATAGGGCTTCTTATATTAAGTAAAAGTTCCAAGACACATGTATACAATGAATACCACTAGCTCCAATAGTGGAGCATTGGAGCCACTCCTTACTCCTCAAAAGAACGAGCTTATCTCTCTAATGACTTGCGAGAGGAGCCAAGGTGAGTAGTCCTTGAGGGTGTGTATATAACCAAGAGGTGATGCTTCACCTTCCTTGTGACTCTTTTCTACCCTCATGAATATTTGACTTCCTATGAATTTTCGACCTTACATGACTCTTCATATTTTGATTGAGTCCTTTGGACTTCCACTTTACAATACATTTCGAATAGGTAATTAAATAATCCACAATAATGATGTGGTATATTATGATTTATTATAGGACATGGCATGACACTGATAACATGAATTGCATGATGATGTGGCATTGCCAAGATGTCCTTCTTGTCACTTCTTTCTTTGTGTTTTCTTGAAACAATGGTACACATTCTTCTTCTTCTTCCTCCTTATGACTTGAAGATAAGGAGTATTCCATGTGATCTTGATCTTCATCTTATGTTAGAGTTCGGTGTTCCTTCATCTTCTCGCCTGATGATCATCTTATTTCTTCAGCTCCATATGTGTCTTCTATCATGTCCTCCTTCTCCATCTCTCTCTTCATCATCTTGCCATAACATGATAGAGTACTTGCGTCTGCAATCTACTCATGACAAGACAATATCAATTTGATAAAACCCTAATCTAAGATGGTGCATATTGATCCATTGACTGAGCTTGAACTAAATGACAAACTAGGAAAGAGGTTCAGTAACTGCGAAATTGTGTAGCTGAGGTAGTCAAGGGTGAGCTTGAGCCTTGAGGCTACATAGTGCACAATTTATGCTGGGTTGAAGAAGAAAACTACGCAGTTTGGAATCTCAGGGTGACAGGCTAAGGGGATGGGAACTAAATCAACCTATTGCGCAGTTCTGGAGGACAGATGAGACCAAGTGATTGTGCATCTTAGGGAGTTAGTGGTGAGCTTGAGCCCTGAGACTGTGCAGTGCATATTTTAGGCAGGACTGGGGACACAAATTGTGTAATTTCTGGATTCAGTGAGCTTAGCTGCGGGGTTTTGCACTACTTGGGAGAACTACCCAGTTCTGGAAGGCAAAGGAGGCTAGTCCATTGCATAGTTACGTAGTTCAGAAGCTCAAGGATGAGCTCAAGGCTGGAGACTACGTAATGCGTAGTTAATGCCAGGCTGGGAGGATGAATTGCACAATTCTGGGAGGTAAAGTTGGGCTTGAGCACTGGAATTGCGCAGTGCAACAATCTTGGGAAGCAAGAACTGTGCATTATGCAGTTTCAAGGGATAATAATGTAGCTTGAGGGTTGGAACTGCATAGTGCGCAGTTGAGGAAGACCGGATGAGGCTAGGTTGCTGGGGAATTTATGAAAATTGGCTAAGTGTGGGACCAAAGAGACTCATGTGAATAGTGATATGACTTGACTGTGATCAGAAAATTGAAACAATTTGACGACACAACAACATAGAGAATCCATAACATGTTAACAACATATTTCCCTCAATGCAGCAACCCTCGGACGACTTTACGACAAGTGCAACAATAAAGGTACACTTTGCGACGACTATGACGACATTTGTGCGACAGTGCTAAAAAATTTGGAAATGAGTGTGACTGATGTTTACATGGTTAAAAAAACTCATTCACACAAAGATAACCCCTTGAAACCACCAGAAAAATCATACATTCATTGTGTGACATCTAACATGCGAAACGACGCCAATTACTAAAGTGCGAATGACTCTTGCGATATGTGGACAATAGTGAAAGTAACACATGCTGGAGCAAAGATAGCATGGAAACGAAATTAATTAGAGTGAAGGCAAGCGAAAGTGATAACCAAAAACATGAAAATGACATTCTTGAAAACAAAGGTGCGTAATGACGACAATTCGCAAATTCACCGAAATGGAAGTACGATCACAACTAGAATTTGAGAAATTGTCGTTTCCAATCTGCACTGGTTGTCAACGTGGGTTGGACATTGCACAAACACAATCTTGATGGAACATGCCATGCTTGTCCAATCTTGCATAAAATAATGTGCTCATGGACTCGTTGCAGACTAAGCATGTGTGAGAAAGTGATTCGACACTTTCGATCCAGAAAGGGAGCTCAAATAATTAGCTGAACAAGAAGTGACTATGGAATGACCGATCATGAGATCCACAGTAGACTCAAAAATTCGAATGCACGCAAAATTTTGGAGGGTGTTTTTCGCAACAACAATGCTTGGTGACACACTGGTAGAACTCCAGTTTCTCTACCTTGGTCAATTCTTTCATGGAGGGTCTAGTTCTTCAGGAAGTATTGATTCATCATTGAGATTACCATGTCTTCCCCACTTACCCTGTGTATAAACATAGTCCCCTTCATTCCTTTACTCAGTTAAACACACAAAAAAGATCAAAAAACACACAATGTTTTGAATCAGGATAGGCTAATGAAGTTCGTGAGCTTTAGAATTCCAGTTTATAGTTTTTTCATCTCTAGTGTTGCTTTGCTACCAGCAAGCCTAAACAATACCCCAACAGACTCACTTCGGGGACACAAACATTGCTCCACTTCTAGTGAGCCTGGACAATACCTTGACATAGTTGCTTGCTTCGCCTCTTTACGCTGGAAGCCGTTCTCTTCTTTTGTATTTATTTATTTATTTATATAGGAATATGCATTAGCACTTATTTATTTCATGGTCGGAAGAGGGATACTGACTCATTGAGAGTAGGAAAGGTTGTCCTTTTAGAGAAGCATATATAATACCTCTGATATTGGTTTGATCATTTAGATTTTCCCTTTTTCCTTCTATGCTTAATTGGATAAGCTTGAAACACAGAAACACAAAAACCCGAGTGTAGGCATGAGGTTTCCATAATAGACATGGAGGTCATGGTTCGACACAATGTTTTCTTAATGCAAGGATCATATTTTCTATCAGAACATCATTGACCAAAAGATGTAACCCAGACAAGGAAGAAGGATAGAGAGTTATCCAAATATTGTAGTGTTACAAAGTCCTTTTTTTGTTTTTCCACATTCTGTTTTCGACCAAGAAATCATCTCCATGCGTGGTCTTACTGATGGAAGAAAAATAAAAGACACAATACAACAAGAAAGAAAAATCGAAGCATAAGAAAAAGAGGTTAAAGCTAAACATAATGCAAGACATAATTAAGAAGATGTTGAAGCCTCAAAAACGCTGCAACAACATGGGGGAAAACCCCCGGTCGGGGACTTGAATACTATCCCTTTTCCATTTGGAATAGTGGCTCCAATTGGATATAATGGGACCAATTTCCCAATTTTGTGACCAAAAACTAAGTGATAGATGGAGTGGTTTATAAACTAGAATACATGTATATTAATCTATTTATTACCTGGGGTTTACTTATGTTTATGCGATCAAGGATAATTTTCCTTAATGTATGATAATAAAGATTGATCAAACACTTACAGAAATGAAAAGATTTTAAGATAATTATTTTGATTAAATAATTAATCAAAATAATTTATGAAAGGCATATCACAATCAAATAACGTTCATAAATTTCCTATATATGTATTAAGGATGACAATTCTAGCATGTTTAGAAGTGAATTAATACATAACTGCATTAGAAAAGATACATATAATAAACAAAGAGAAATGGCTATCAATTCATAAACAAAATGCAAATACAATGATAAAACTTCCTGATGTATATTACTCTACTTATGAAAGAAATAGTTCTAGTCCAGTCTTTCTCATTAAGATGGTTTGAAAAGTACAAAAGTGCAAGCTTCCGGAGCCTTCTCTTCAAAACTTCAGGACCCTGATACGATCGTTTTACTAAGACAAACTTCAAAAGTACAATAGTGTAAGCTTCCAAAGTTTTTGTTATAAAATTTAGGGACCCTCTCTTTGTAGACATGAAAGGGTTTATATAACAAAAATAAAGTATAAAAATAGACAATACATGAAAGTTCTGAGGAGGTTAAAACAACTCTCCTTAAAATAAGTGACATAAATACAGAAATAGAAGCTGTTGAAATGACGAGCTTGTTATTGTTCTATAATTTTAAGATTGGTAGAATAACTATAGAGGACAACATAAAACCACTTTTAAAGCTGGGATCTAGGCCTGCAAGCCCTAGAGAGGGATCTCTCTTTATGATTTAACTTTTTTTTTTAAGATGATATTAGGATAGTTATAATTATGCTTGATTGTTTGTTTGAGATTGTTTGATTGTTTTGGTTGGTTGATCAGATTAAATTATTTTCTTTCCATTGGGCTATGGAGTCAAATAAAGTTGGATATTGCATCAATATGTTTAAAAGAGTAATCATAGGGAAAGCTAGTTGCATTTACTGGATCTTTAAAGTGAATTATGAATTGAAGAATAGATGATTTCAATAATGGTAAAAAAACATTTAAGAATTTTTCAACCAGACTTTAGAAGAAAAACATATAGATTGTAAAAACAGTTTGAATAAGGTGTTCAATTAACAAATCTTATTTTTCACATTTCTTGTTTTACAATTAGATTTTCAGATGATTATAACGTAGAGAAAACAATGGGAATAGATATTACAATAGGGAAAACATCACTAGTAAATTTTAGCACGAGAAACCTGTGAAATTCTTTGTATTAATGAAGCTCCAACAACGTAAAAGTACAATGCTTAATAAGAAAAATTACAAGGATCAGGAATTGACCCTCAATACTTTGAATGAATGAAGTATTTAAACTAAATTTCCAAAAGGATTACAATGAATGCCACATCGACATGATAATCTATTATTAACTACAAAATAATAGAATGACTAATGTGACCAAAAAAGGTGAATTTGGTGAAGTGATCAGGACGTATGGCACTATTTTTGCGAAGAATAGTTGTTAAGTTGCCATGATTTGGCTGTTGCACTAGATGTAGCTGATCTTTTCTGTAATCTTGAAATTCGCACAATTTATCCCACTGCTCTTCATCTGGGATGGTGATTTTTTTTGCCTTACAATAGATCTCATCTACCTCAGTATATCGAGCAAATGTGGGATTTACCACAAAAATATGCTTTATCTCATGCTGAATGAAAATATCGTTGCTGATAACTTCGAAAAAATATCTCCCTGTCATAACACCTTTAATGTGGGAAAATTTAGGAGTTTCCCTTGCAATGCCTTTAAGATTTTTCATATAATCTTACCTAGTAATCAGTTTTTCATTAATTACAAATAAAGAAGGAATTCCCCTCTTTGTTAATGCCTTTATTCTGTCGAAAAATCTTTTGATTGCTATTTCCAAATTGTGACATTTCTCTTCGAGCTGCATAATCAAATTTTTCTTTATAAGAACTTTCTTTACTCCCAAGATTGTCTTTTTCCTGTCATCTACTCCCAAATCATCCAACTCATATATGTTTTTGGAATTTAGAAACTTAATGATGTTGTTGGTTGTGGCAAGCATATCTCCTAACTCATTGTTAATAGTGGAAATGGCCTCATTAGATTTCTCAATCAACTCTTTATGCTCAAATATAATCTGAATACATGGCTAGATTTCATCCATGGCTTCAATAATATTGGTCCATATAATTTCCTTAACTTGATCCAGTGTGTGGCCAATGGAGGATTCACTTGCGGACTTCTGCCATCTTTCTACCTGCTTCTGAGTTCTCTGTAGTTCTGCTGCATGGAAAGTCTCAGTCTCTGCCTTCTGGTCTTGTAGAATATTAATTTGAGCTTGCAATATTTTAATTTCTTCTATTTGGAGAGACATATTCTCCACTGCACTAGCCAGCTGATCTGCAATATTCCTTGTGTTTGCTGTAGAAGATGTAGATGTAGGAATTGCTGTAAGAGGTACAACTTCCAAAGGGACAATAGACATTCTTGTAGCTTGCTCCTTTTCTTTGATTATTTTTTCCATCTTTGTTTCCATTTGCTTCAACTGTACATTCTGCTCCATGATGAGCTTCAACATGTCTGTCTTTTGTGACTCTGTCTCTTCAATGTCTTTGGCCAGAGGGTCTTCTGTGGCCGGTAATTTCAACTGTTTTCTCAATTTTTCTATGTCAGTATTGTTCTTTCTTATGATCTCTTCTGCAACATTGATATTCGAAGGATCATATCCTACTTTGATCACCATGTCCTCCAAATCTTTGATTCTTGTGTCTTTAGAAAGTGAAGAGACTTTCTCGATCTTCAATTGTGACTGAACATTAGCTAAAGAAAATTGCAATTTGGACAAACTCATAGTAGTGTTAGTGAGTGTAGATGAAATCATTTGACCAGTTTGTCTGTGCATCTCCATTTGATCAATGGGATGTATGTCATTTATATCAAATTCAAATGAAGTAATTTTGTAGTCTGATGTTGTCTTGTGTTGTGGGATCTGTGCTTGGAGAAAATCCATCTGCATTTTGCCTTTCTTAGAGTCAAAGACTAACAACAATCTACTTTGAGAACTAGAAGTTTACTTCCATAACTGATTATATGTATTGATCTTCAAAGCTTCATTTTTCAATTTATTCTTCTTGAATATATCAAATATGGTGTTTTATTTCACCCCGATGGTAGATGTACTAGTTTGAATAACTTGCTACTGATCCTGTGAAGCTATCGACGTGGTATGAGAAAGTGTAGTCTGATCAACTTCTTGTGAGGAAACAGGTGTCTCGCTAGTAGTGATAATATCTTCTTGAGCTGAATCCTTGCTTAGGTTCTTTGGGATCGAGCTTAGTCCTTTTCCTGTATATGATTTTGAAACCTTCGCTGGGAGTATCAGTCACTAGAGGTGAATCTTCTTCTCTGATCCTTTTTGCTGCTTTCTCCTGTGCGACAGGAGTTTGTAATATTGAAGTTGACACCAATTTCTCCTCTGCCTCTTGTAGAGTGTTTTCATTCCATTCTAGATGGTTTTCATATCTTTCAATCTCTAGTCTGAATGTATGAAGATAAGCTATAGATTTATTTTCTACCCTTAACTTAGAGATGACCCCTAATGGATTATATGACCATGTAAAATTGAGGCTGAATTGCATTCCTTGCAACAATATGTCTGCTTCTCCCATTGCTGTTACAAATGAAAGGTCCTATTTTGTTTTGATCTTGAATTGATATTTCTTCTTGGCAGATACAAAATGAATCTCATTGACGTTGAGCATTTTCCTGATGTATTCCAAGGAAAAAATCTTCATTGGAAGAAATTTGGGTAGTTTTTAAGCAGCAAGTTCACACCCATATATCTTTAACTCTGTGTAATTTGGGTAAAGATACCAATCTCCTATTTGCACTTGGTCTAATAACTGCAAAATTTAACTGATTTCTTCATTGATTCTTGGCTCTGGATTTCTGCTTAGAAGACTGAGTGCTGGATGTACAAACATTTCTATGAATTGTTTGTATGAGTATTCTTTTTGATCCTTCATTACTAGTGTAGTCTAGAAGATGACTGATTGTTGATTTCCCTCATCATCCAACTTTTGTAAGGCAAGATCGAGCTTGTCTCCCTGAAAATACAAAAACATATATACTAACACAGAAACATATTTAAATACTTCCTCAGTTTGGAATTTGACAAATTGTTCATGGATGAAATCTGCAAGGAATTGGCTGAAGTTGAACAAGATGGAAGGCTTGGAATCTGTGGAGAAAATGGAATGGAATCCTATAATGGCTTCATCTACCCACTGATTTGAGTAATAAACAAAGAGGTAGGAGATGACTGTAATGATCTGCTTGGCTCTCTTAGGGACAATGGAGGATGGATAGGGAAGATATTTCTTGGGTAATGGGGCACCTTTGGTCAAGAAAAGCTCAAGGGTTTTGGATCTTTTTGCAAAGTCCAATTTCTGATGTAATTCAGTGAGTGCTTCATGAGATAAAGGAGTGGAATCCTCTGTTATAGGAGCTTGCATCATTTGGTCAATAGCTTGGGGAGTTATGGTGAATAAAATTTCTCATGTAGGGGCAATGATAGCTCTTTGGTTGGGTAGATAACAAACATGAAATTTCCTGACGAATTCAGGGGTACTGTGGGTGTGGGGAAAGATGTAATGGGGTAAATTGGATTCCCACATTCCAATATCATTAGACTTATCAATGAATTTGTCTTCAACCCAGCAGTACATTTCAAATAAATCCAACTCACATAGGGTTTCATGGATTTTGTAATATCTGTTCGCTAATGGAATATCCTGAGAATCGATCGGAGGGTGGATCAGAGGACTAACAGGTTCTTCCTGTGCATTATCTTTATGAGGCATGATTGAGTTAAACTAAGACACTGGTGAAATATGGATTGTACAGGTTTATGGGTGCCGAAATGGACTTGGATTCAAGAAAACAGGAAACAGAGGCATTGGTTTGAAATTCAGTTCGCTCGTATGATCCTCGACCAGGTAAAATTGTTGAAATTTGTATTGGCAAACTTGTCACAAAAAATGGTAATAACAGAGTGTGAAATTGCTAACCTGTGAATAGGTGAAAGGAGGAACTTTATTGTTTTCAAAATTCCCGTTGATGATGGCATTGGTCCGTTACATTAACAGTTAAGTAATTAAATTACTTAATGGGTTGATTTGGAGGGAGTGGATGTGATTGGTGGGAGAAACAGATAGATGAGGTGGCGAGAGGGGATTGGCGGGAGTGGATGTAATTGGTAGGAGCAACAAATAGATGAGGTAGTGAGAGGGGATTGACGGGAGTGGATGTAATTGGTGGGAGCAAGGGATAGATGAGGTGGTGAGAGGGGATTTGCGGGAGTGTAACATATACGACAGTAGTTTCGTGTGGCGGAGAAAACCATTTCAGAGGGGGCCTGAGGTGGTTAATGGTTTTGGTAGGGGGGTTGCAAATTCACGAGACACGACATGTTGCTATGGCTCTGGGATTTAATACCGCCCATTTCGGACCACCCCACCCCCCCGAATGGTAAAATTTGGACGGTGAGGGGATGAAACATAATATTGTTCATCAGATGCGAGAAGGTGGGTTCAAATGAGGTGAAAGGTGGTGAGGATTTATCACGATTAAATGAACATGTGGTGGGGTAGGGGAATGAATGTTAAATATAGGCGGAGGAATGATTTCATGGTTGTAAAACTTAGGAATATTGGAATAATATACCAAATATCTTTTGATATACCGAACCTTAGAATAAAACATTTATCCTTTTACTTTTTCCTTGCGTATGAAAAATATTTAACATTTGACTTAGGATAAAATTTTCATGCTTTTCCTGAAATCACATTCTATTTCTACCTACCCTCTCATTTCAATTCTTTTTCTAAGCTAACATTTTCTCTCCTTTCTTTGCAGGGTGCATTTAAACTAGCAGACCCAAATCACTTTTTTTTTTAATGAAAATCTACCTCATCCTATCACTTATCTCACCATTGATTCAGATTAAACTGTTGAATCAATTTTATTTCTACCTATCTAACGATTTACCAAGATTAAACTATTTGGTAAATCTTTATTCACTAACCTATTCAATAGAAATTGAAATGTGTTCAATCAAGATTAAAATGTATGATTTGAACAGAACTTTAATCATTGTGGCATTCATTTTTTTCACACAACCTTATTTGATAATGAGCTAAAAGAACTAACTTATCAGTAGTGGCATTTAGACTTGCAACACTTTCTGTATTATTTTTATTTTTCTTTGGTGGGGTTCTTATTTCCTTTTTATTTATTTATTTTTTAACATACCCTCTTTTCATTTTCTTTTTCATATATTTTGGAAATCATTTGAATATTGAAACTTATGTATAATATGAAATTACAATTACAAAATGCTCAATCACCTTGAGAACCTATAATTTATATGACCCTAATAGTGGCTCCAGCTGGGGATGGCACTTTTCCAAGTGAAGTGTCAAGAACATATGACCAGTAGCATTGAGTACTCCATGTATGTAATGTATTCATTTGATTTCTTTGCAATTTTAAGATGCTTTTGGTAGCTTATCAATCCAGGATGAGGGCCTTCACTGCGGGCTTCAACCATTGTTAATAAGTTACCCAATTGAAACCATAAAGACTATGATATTTACAATGATGTAAGAAAAATCTGTAGGCTAAGAAAAGTAGTGCTTCAACATCCTACCATTGACAGGACCTCCAGGTATCTCTACCCCATATATCTCTTTAAGGAAGAATGCATTATTTCCCCTAAAAGCATAAACAATATATGGACCTTTCCAAAGATTATCTTTCCATGTTTTCCTTTATCCTCTTTCCTGGAATCCCACCTCAAAACTTTGTCCCCAATGTTAAAATCATCAACTTTGGTTCTTCTGTCAAAGATCTTTTTTATATTTTCCTGAATAACTTGGGTCTTGTTGTATACTTCCTCCCTAGATTGCTCTGGCTGGATAGTTTGATTGATCCTTCTTTGTACATCATTGAGTTCAGCTTGCACTTCTTGAATGATTTTCATGTCTGGAACTCCTAAAGATGATGGAAAAACTGCATCCATTCCATAGACCAATTGGTATGGTGACATGCCAGTTGAATTTTTAGTATTAAGTTTGTCAGCCCAAAGTGCATTGACGAACTTGTTATGCCAAGATTTTTTGTTGTCTTCTAACAACTGTTTGATGATGTTCACAAACTTTTATTCGAGGATTCATCCAACCCATTACCCTGAGGGTAATAAGATGTTGTATGTCCCAAAATAATGTGGTATTTATGGAAAAATTCAACCATCTCCTTAGATTTAAAGGCTGCAGCATGATCAATGTAGAGTTTTCTAGGACAATTAAATCTGGAGAGGATATTGGTCTCAAGGAAGTTAATAATGACAACATCAGTAGCAGCTCTGGAAGGGGTTGCCTCTATCCATTTGGTAAAGTAGTAAGTGGCTGTAAGAATCCACTTATATTAGGTAGAGGAAGGGGGATGAATTTCACCAATGAAGTCCAATCCCCATTACTGGAAAGGGCTTTCAACAGAGATATGCTTTAATGGCAGGGCAACAATTTTAACTTTCCTTCAAAAATCTGGCATTTATGGCATGAGGAGACTTGTTTGTGAACATCAGGGAAAAAAGTAGGCCAATAGAAACCAACTCTAAGGATTTTATTGGCAGTGGTTTCCCAATAAATATGTCCACCGAAATCGCCTTCATGGAATTCCTGCATGACTTTTTCTGCATCGTCCTTTAACAAGCATTTAAGTAAAATACCCCCAACATCTTTCTAATACAAAACATTATCTATTATGCAAAATTTCACTGATTTTAACTTCAGAAATCCTGCCTTTGTTTTGGTCAAACCATGAGGAGCATTTAAATTAAATAAAACATAAAGCAAGTCTAGATACCAACGTGAGTTCATAAATGCCTCATCAATTTGTGGAGTCACTTGTTCCTCTTGATTATCTAATAAGTCAACCAAGTTAATGTCTAATGCATGGAAATTTTACTCGGCCATCAATTTTGCTAGTCCCTCACCTTTGATTAACTTTGTAGGCTTGATTTCTAAGTCATATTCAAGAACGACAACAATCTATTTGCCTCGTTTTCCATCAAGTCCATTCTACCTCAAAATGTCTTTGACCACTGAATTAGGTACATAAGCAATAATACGGGAATGCAAGATATATAATCTAAAATGTTTTTATTGATTTCACCAATGCAAAGACATGTTTTTCCATAATGTTGTATTTCAAAGATGCATCTCTTAAAGCTTTACTAAAGAATGCAATAGGCTTCTCAAAACCTTCATTGTTTTTTTTGTAGTAAAACCGTTGCAATAGTGTGTTCAGAAGCAAAAGAGAAGATTATGAAATCTTTTGTAAAATATGGGCTAATCAACATTGGTGCTTTGGTCAATGTCTGTTTAACTAAGTCAAAGGATTATTTATCCTCAATATTCCACTTGATTTCAGAATCCTTTTTAAGCATGTTTGTTACGTTTCTAAGAAGTTCTGCAAGGTTAGGAATGAATCTCCTTAGGAAATTTATTTTGCCAATAAAAGATTGAAACTCTTTAATGTTTCTTGGATGACTAATTTTTAATATTGCTTCAATTCTACTGGGATCAATCCTAATCCCATCCTTGAAAATAATGTGACCAAGAAGTTTTCCTTCCTCAAGGCCAAACAATGTCTTCTTAGGATTTAGTGAGATGCCAAACCTTCTACATTTTTTGAACACTCTTCTCAGATGTGATAAATGTTCCTCATCAGTTTTAGAATAGATAGTAATGTCATCTAGATAAATCACAATAAAATGGCAATTTCATCAGCAAGGGCAATATCCATTGCTCTTTGGAAAGTGGCTCCAACATTCATTAACCCAAAGGGCATTTTCACATACATGAAAGTTCCCCATGGGGTAGTGAAGGTGGTTTTATCATGATCGTCAGGATGCACTAATACTTGGTTATAACTTGAGAAACCATCTAATAAGGAAATTCTACTAGATCCCACTACCTTTTGCAATGTATGATGCATTTTAGGTAAGGGGTAATTATCTTTAAGGGATACCTTATTAAGATTTCTGAAATAGATACACAACCTGAATTCTCCGATCTTCTTTCTAATAGGCACAATGTTAGACACCCATTTGGAGTATCTAAGAGGAAGTTTAATTTTAGCATCATACATCCTTTTCACTTCTTTCTCAACCAAAGGCACTAGGACAGGATTTATTCTACGAATTTTTTACTTGAATGGTTTTTGATCTTCCTAGATTGAGATTTTATGTTGTATGATACTAGTGTCATATGATTTTAGATCCTCATAAGTCTAGACAAATACATCTATGAATTATTTAAAAAGAGCTATGTATTGTTTTTTTGTGACAATAGGAAGTGATTTTGAGAGTTTTATCATTTTGGGATTATGCTTACTACCTATATTGCATTCTTCTATGTTTGTCCCTGTGGGTTCCATTTTTGGTTTTTTTGCTACATCATTAAAATCAAAAAGTTCTTCTAACGGAAATAAACCCCTAGGCAGAACATTATCCTTAAGCTGAAGTACTTCAAATTCTTATGGTCCTGGATCTATTCATGCAATTCTAATTTAGGTACAACTTTATTGACTGGAATATTTACATCAAAATCATCAAACTGTTTATCTAGACTAACATATTCCACAATTTGATTTTCTTCTTCACAATCTAAATCTACGCTACTGTCTTCATACTCATCCTTGGATTGCAAAAAGTTTTCAATCTGCTTATCACTTCCAAATACCTGCCAATATCTCATATTGTCGGGTACAACTAGATGATGTTTAACTTCCACTATATATTGTTTCTTGGGATGAGGCATTTTACATGTGCTAGCTGAAAAAGATAAACCATTAGCCAAGACATTCTGATTTATGGGAATGACAACAAGATCATATTCTACAAAAGCTCCTAGAAAGTCAAGCACAACATTTCTGTATGTTCTCAACCTAGGATGTTTTGCAACATACTCTCCCTTGATATGTTTTATAATCAATTCAGAATCCCCATGAACATAAATTCTTTTAGCACCTAACCTTTTCAATAATTGCAATCCTAAGAGAAGTGCCTCATATTCTACTATATTATTAGTGCAATGAAAGTTGAGTTTGTAAGAATGACCTTCTGCATGATTGTTCCTTGAATTGGATAGCCAAACACCTGCCCCTGAATTTTCTTTGTTATAAGAGCCATCAAAGGTCATGTTCCAAAATGGTTCAGTTTCAGTGTTTTGTTGCACAATTTGTGTTTGATTTTCATGTTTCTCATCAATTCCATTTTATGCTTTAGTAACCCGTGCATCAATGTCTCTGTCATTATAAAGAATGAAAGAGTCTAGGTCGAATTAAACAGAGTAAAGAGGGTAGTTATGTGGTCTCTCTTGACTACTCACCATATACTTCATTAAAGTCGCCCTATAGAGTCTTCTCTATTGACCAAACACTGGTATGGTGGCGTAAGTCATGTCCATTTGTAGGGTTCCTTGTAATTTTTCTCCCCATGAGCATGACAATAACATGCCATACTTAGGGGGAATATCTGCAACCACTATATCCATCACTAGAATTTTAGTGGGGATTTGGGATAAAGTAACACATAGGTATTTGATAAGACCTAGGCATATAACTTTGCTAGAATCAAAGGAATACAAATCTTTGTATTGTCTAGTAATGTCAAGTCCTAGTTTTTCCATGACAACTTTGGGCATTAGATTATGGGATGCACCTAAATATAGCATAACATTATGGAGAATTTTATCATGAATATTCAAACTGACATAAAAGGGAGGGACCCCTCCTTGAGGTTTGCGTTCAACTTTTGGCCCAAATAAGAGTTCAGGTTGATCATCATTCAAATTTACATCATCAGTCTTTTCCCCAATGTTTAATGCTTTCATGTGAGTCCTGTATGCATTTTCTTTCATTAATTCAGTTAAGGGGATAGAAATTTTCAGTTTGGCAAGTTCATTTTCAATACTAAATGGTGTTTGATTCTTAAATAGATTTTGAAAATTAGACTTATCAACAACTATTTTTGTGGCCAGTTCTGTTTGTTGGCTGGCAGAAGGGAAATCAGTTTGACTAGTTCTGGAAGAAGTATCAATCATGTTTTTCGTAGTAGCTTCTACTGGTTTCTTTCCAATATTTTCAGTGGTTTTCTTAGGCAGATTTTCTGTTGTTTTCTTGGAATCAGAATCAGAGACATTTTTGATAGGATTTTCAACATTCTTTATATTTGTAGTATCTTGATTTTTCTTACTTCTAAGATTATACTGCCTATGGACTTCCATTATAGCGCTTTCAAACCCTTGTTTGTATTCATCTAACTCTTCAAAATCCAACTCAGTTTGGGCCATGAGAAAAAGTTCATGCTCCTCTTGAGTGAGGAAAAATATTTCATCATCAATTATCCCCAACAAATTTATTTGATTATCATCCAAATCTTCGACAATATTCCCCTCATCATCTTTGTAATTTTCCTAAAAAGGAGGCCAAACCTGTTGGTCTAGACCCTTTTGTTTTCTTTGTTTAATTTAGGGGACATTCCTTCTAAAGTTTTGGTTTCTAGTTTGAGGGGAATTTTAGTTTTCTCTTGCTTGAGTTTGGTCATTAATGTTCACTCTTTGCATCATTTTATTCACTACTTTGACTAAGTTATCAATCTTATGGTCAACAACAGAAGTATAAGGTTCTTCTTTTATGGTTACTATGCATTCAAACTTCTGTTTGGATTTTTTGGCTAGGATGTTAGCTTAAACTTTAATTGCGTTTGCTTGCATTTATTCCAAAGTAGCCGGGTCTCTCTCTCTAAGTTGATATTCCATATCTACATCAAAACCATTTGGAATATCAATCAGAGCTATGCTGGGGGAGGGCTTGATGTCTTGTGGAATGGCGTTGTAAACAGTATTGAATCGTTCATAATATTCTTCCACATTTTCATTGGGTTTTCTTTTCAATCTTTTATATTCATTTAGGAGTTGAAGTGGATTCTTCTTAATCTCCCATCTAGCTAAGAAAGTTTGATGGCAAGCGTCAAGGTTGGCTATACTTCCTGCAGGTAAACCCCTTAACCATTACTTGACATCACCTCCTAAGCTTTGGGCAAACAATCTCATTTTAACATCAACTTCATCCACACTTCTTGGAGGTCAAACACATCATTCATCCTTACCACATGTTGTTGGGCAATATTAGCGACAGTATTATCAAAATTCACAATTTTGGATGGATAATCTGCAGGCATAACATTTAGCTGGCCTGGTAATACCAAGGGCTCATACCTTCCTGCCATTACTGTCCTAGTAGATTTACTTGATGATGGACTTAATGGAGGTGCAATTTTGATAACTACAGGGATAGTAGGGATAATAGTTTGAGAAATTAGAGGTAGGGAAGTTGAAACTGTGGAATGAGTAGGATTGGGAGGCTGTAGATGTATAGATTGGGAAGACTAGCTAGACAAAGAAGCTTCGTAACAGTTAAAGCAGAGAATTCAACAAATTGTTGAATAAAAGCTTCTTCAATAGCTTGGTCCAACATTGAAACTAGACCTTGTAATTTGTCAAATTGCTGTAAAGATTCAAGATCAGGACCTGTTTCAAGGACTTGGGTTTGGGATGGTTTCAGTATGGCTTTATCTATGACAATTTGATCTACAAAAGCCTCAGACTTTGATCTAAACAAACTTTGCTATAAAGGAAAATCAAATTCTATGTCTTGTAAAGTTTCAAATTTCTTTGGAAGAGAATTAGACCTAGACAAAGGAATATTTTCTAGAGAATTGAATCTAGACAAGGGACTATTACTACCTTGACTCTCAGTAAAAATTTTCTTTCTCACCAACTTGTCAGGGTTATTTATGAATTTAGCAGGGTTGGGATCAAAGTGAGATCTAGTATAAATTCTTTTGGCAGCCAGGGTTAGGAAAAATCATCACACACAAAAAATTAAAATTAGAATCAATGATACAGTAAATATATACAAAGTAACAACCTTAGACCATGTATTTCATAATGATACAACAATTTCTTATTGAAATACTGATTTAAAACTAGGGAATAATAATGTTTTGGATTAAGATGCATCGTTCCCTAGTATGGTCACCACTATGTTATTATTCTATAATTGTAATATTGGAAGAATAACTATAGAGGACACTATCAAACCACTTTTGAAGCTGGGATCTAGCCCTGCCAGCCGCAGAGAAGGATCTCTCTTTATGATTTGACTTTGTTTTTTAAGATGATATTAGGCTAGTTATAATTATTCTTGATTGCTTGTTTGAAATTGTTTGATTGTTTTGGTTGGTTGATTTGATTAAATTATTTTCTTTCCATTGGGCTATGGAGTCAAATAAAGTTAGATATTGCATCAATATGTTTAAAAGAGTAATCACATGGCAAGCTAGTTGCATTTACTGGATCTTTAAAGTGAATTATGAATTGAAGAAGAGATGATTTCAGTAATGATCAAAAAGCATTTAAGTAATTTTCAATTAGACTTCAGAAGAAAAACATACATATTGTAAAAACAGACCGAATAAGGTGTTCAATTAACAAATCTTATTTTTCACATTTCCTGTTTTACAATTAGTTTTTCAGATGATTATAATGTAGAGAAAAACAATGGGAACATATATTACAATAGGGAAAACATCGTCAGCAAATTGCAGCATGAGAATCTTGTGAAAGTCTTTGTATTAATGACGCTCCAACAACGCGGAAAAAGTACAATGCTTAATAAGAAAAATTACAATGATTAGGAACCGACCCTCAATACTTCGAATGAGTGAAGTATTTAAACTAAATTTCCAAAAGGATTACAATGAATGCTGCATCGACATGGAAATCTATTATTAACTACAAAATAACAGAATGACTACTGTGACCAAAAAAGGTGAATTTGGTGAAGTGATCTGGATGTCTGGCACTATTTTTGCGAAGAACAGTTGTTGAGTTTCCACAATTTGGGTGTTGTGCTGGATGTAGCTGATCTTTTCTTTAATCTTGAAATTCGCACAATTTATCCCATTGCTCTTCATCTGGGATGATGATTTTTGTTGCCTTATGGTAGATCTCATCTACCTCAGTATATTGAGCAAATGTGGGATTAACCACACAAACATGCTTTATCTCATGCTGAATGAAAATATCATTGCTGAGAACTTCGGAAAAAGCTCTCCCTATCATAGCACCTTTAATGTGGGAAAATTTAACGGTACCCCTTGAAATGTCTTTAAGATTTTTCATATAATCTTCCCTTGTCATCAGTTTGTAATTAATTACAAATAAAGAAGGCAGGCCCCTCTTTGTTAATGCCTTTATTCTGCTGAAAAACCTGTTAACTACTATTTCCAAACTGACATTTTTCTTGGAGCTGCATAATCAAAATTTTCTTTATATGAACTTTATTCACTTCCAAGATTGTCTCTGTCCTGTTCTCTACTCCCAAATCATCCAACCCATATATGTTTTTGGAATTTAGAAACTTGATCATGTTGTTGGCTATGGCATACATATCTCCCAACTCATTGTTAATAGTGGAAATGGCTGCATTAGATTTCTCAATCAACTCTTTCTGCTCAAATATAATCTGAATACATGGCTAGATTTCATGCACGACTTCAATAATATTGGTCCATATAATTTCCTTAAATTGACCCAGTGTGTAGCCAATGGAGGATTCACTTGCGGACTTATGCCATCTTTGTACATAATTTTGAGCTCTCTGTAGTTCCGCTGCATGGAAAGTCTCAGTCTTTGCCTTCTGGTCTTGCAGAATATTAACTTGAGCCTACAATATTTTAATTTATTCTGTTTGGAGAGACATATTATCCACTGCACTAGCCAAATAATTTGTAGTATTCCCTATGTTCACTGTAGAAGATGTAGACGTATGAACTACTATAAGAGGTACAACTTCCAAAGGGACAATAGACATTCTTGCAGCTTGCTCCTTTTCTTTGATTATTTTTTCTTTCTCTGTTTCCACTTTCTTCAATTGTACATTCTGCTCCATGATGAGCTTCATCATGTCTATCTTCTATGACTCTGGCTATTCAATGTCTTTGGCCAGAGGGTCTTCTGTGGCTGGTAATTTCAACTATTTTCTCAATGCTGCTATGTTAGTATTCTTCTTTCTTATGATCTCTTCCACATCATTGATATTTGAAGGATCATATCCTACTTTGATCACCAAGTCCTCCAAAGCTTTGATTCTTGTGTCTTTAGCAAGTGAAGAGAATTTCTCCATCTTCAATTGTGATTGAACATTAGCTAAAGAAACCTGCAATTTGGACAAACTCATAGCAGTGTTAGTGAGTGCAGATGAAATCATTTGACCAGTTTGTCTATGCATCTCCATTTGATCAATGGGATGTATGTCCTTTATATCAAATTCAAATGAAGTCTTTTTGTAGTCTAATGCTGTCTTGGGCTATGGGATTTGTGCTTGGAGAAAATCCATCTGCATTTTGCCTTTCTCAGAGTTAAAGGCTAACATCAGTCTACTTTGAGAACAGGAAGTCTGCTTCCAAAACTGATTATATGTATTGAATTTCCAAGCTTCATTTTTCAATTTAATCTCCTTGAATATATCGAATATGCTCTTTTCTTTCTCCCTGGTGGTAGATGCACTGGTTTTCATAACTTGTTGCTGATCCTGTGAAGTTTTCGAGGTGGTAGGAGAAAGTGTAGTCTGATCACCTTCATGTGAGGAAGTAGGTGTCTCTCTGGTAGTGATAATATCTTCTGGCGCTGAATCCTTGCTTAGGTTTACTTTGGGATTGAGCTTAGTCCTTTTCCTGTATATGATTTTGAAATCTTCACTAGGAGTATCAGTCACTAGATTTGACTCTTCTTCTCTGATCCTTTTTGTTGCTTTCTCATGTGTGACAGGAATATGTAATGTTGAAGTTGAAACCAATTTCTCCTCTGCCTCTTATAGAGTGTTTTCAGTCCATTCTAGCTGGTTCTTGTATCTTTCAATCTCTGGTCTGAATGTATGAAGATATGCTGTAGATTTATTTTCTACCCTTAACTTGGAGATGACCCCTAATGGATCATATGACCATGTAAAACTAAGGCTAAATTGCATTCCTTTCAACAATATATGTGCTTCTTCCCCTGCTGCCCTGCTGTTACAAATGAAAGGTCCTATTTGTGTTTTGATCTTGAATTGAGATTTCTTCTTGGCAGATAAAAAATGAATCTCATCGACATTGAGCATTTTCCTGATGTATTCCAGGGAAAAATCCTCATTGGGAGGAATTTTGGTAGTTTGTAAGGAGCAAGTTCACACCCATATATCCTTAACTCTGTGTAATTTTACCAATCTCCTATTTGGACTTGGTTTGATAACTACAAAATTTTCCTGATTTCTTCACTGATTCTTGGCTCTAGATTGCTACTTAGGAGACTAAGTGTTGGATGTACAAATATTTCTATGAATTGTTTGTATGAGTATTCTTTTTGATCCTTCATTACTAGTGCAGTCCATAAGATGACTGATTGTTGATTTCCCTCGTCATCCAACTTTTATAAGGAAAGATTGAGCTTGTATCCCTGAAAATACAAAAACATATATACTAACACAAAAGCATATTTAAATACTTCTCCAGTTTGGAATTTGACAAATTGTTCATAGATGGAATCTGTAAGGAATTGGCTGAAGTTGAACAAGATGGAAGGTTTTGAATCTGTGGAGAAAATGGAAAGAAATCCTATAATGGCTTCATCTACCCACTGATCTAAGTAATAACCAAGGAGGTAGGAGATGACTGTAATGATCTTCTTGGCTCTCTCAGGGAAAATGGAGGATGGATAGGAAGGATTTTATTGGGTAATGGGGCATCTTCAGTCAAGAAAAGCTCAAGGGTTTTGGCTCTTTTTGCAAAGTCCAATATAATTCAGTGAGTGCTTCATGAGAGAAAGGAGTGGCATTCTCTGTTATAGGAGCTTGCATCATTTGGTTTATAGCTTGGGGAGTTATGGTGAATAAAGTTTCTCCTGTAGGGGCAATGCCAACTCTTTGGCTGGGTAGATAAAAAGAATGACATTTCCTGATGAATTCAAGGGTACTGTGGATGTCGGGAAAGATGTAATGAGGTGAATTAGATTCCCACAGTCCAATATCATCAGGCTTATCAATGACTCTGTCTTCAAGCCAACAATACAGCTCAAATAAATCCAACTCACACAGGGTTTCATGGATTTTGTAATCTCCGTCTGCCAAAGGAATATGATGAAAATCGATCGGAGGGTGGATTAGAGGACTCACGGGTTCTTCCTGTGCATTATCTTTAGGAGGCATGATTGGATTAGACTGAGACACTGGTGAAATTTGGATTGTACAGGTTTACGGGGTGCCGAAATGGACTTCTATTCAAGAAAATAGGAAAAAAAGGCACTGGTTTGATAGTGAGTTCGATGGTATGATCCTCGGTCGAGTAAAATTGTTAAAATTTGTATTGGCAAACCTATCACAGAAAAATGGTATTAGTAGAGTGTGAAATTGGTAACCTGTGAATGGGTGAAAGGAGGGACTTTATAGTTTTTCGGCTCCTCATTGATGATGGCATGGGTCCGTTACATTAACATTTAAGTAATTAAATTACTTAATTTGTTGATTTGGAGGGAGTGGATGTGACTGGCTGGAGAAACAGATAGATGAGGCAGCGAGAAGGGATTGGCAGGAGTGTAGCAGATAGGGTGGTATTTTTGTGTGGCCGAGAAAACTATTTCGGAGGGGGCTTGAGGTGGTTAATGGTTTTGGCAGGGGGGTGCAAAAGTATGAGATGATGACACATTGTTGTGGGTCGGGCTTTAATACCGCCCATTTTGGACACCCCCCCCCCCCCCCTTGACAGTAAATTTTGTATGGTGAGGGGGGGGTCGAAACATAATATTGGTCGTCAAATGCGAGAAGGTGGGTTCAGATGAGGTGAAAGGTGGTGGGGATTTATCACGATTAAATGAACATGTGGTGGGGTAGGGGAATGAACGAAAAATATAGGAGGAGGAATGCTTTCGGTGTTTTAAAACTTAGGAATAGTGGGATAATATACCAAATATCTTTTAATATACCAAACCTTATAATAAAACCTATATCCTTTTGTTTTTTCTTACACATGAAAAATATTTAACATTTGACTTAGGATAAAATTTTCATGCTTTCCTGAAATCACCATTCTATTTCTACTTTCCCTCTCATTTCAATTCTTTGTCTAAGCTAACATTTTCTCTCCTTGCTTTGCAGGGTGCATTTAAACTAGGAGACCCAAATCACCTTTTTTAATGAAAATCTATCTTATCCTATCACTTATCTCACCATTGATTCAGTTTAAACTGTTGAATCAATTTTATTTCTACCTAGCTACTGATTTACCAAGATTAAACTGTTTGGTAAATATTTATTCACTAACTTATTCAACAAAAATTGAAATGGGTTAAATCATGATTAAACTATATGTTTTGAACAGAACTTTAATCATTGTGGCATTCAAAAACAATTTCCACACAACCTTATTTGATAATGAGCTAAAAGAACTAACTTATAAGTAGTGGCATTTAGACTTGCAACACTTTCCATATTATTTCTATTTTTCTTTTATGGGGTTCTTATTTCCTTTATTTATTTATTTATTTTTTAACATACCCTCTTTTCATTTTCTTTTTCATATATTTTGGAAATCACTTGAATATTGAAACTTATGTACAATATGAAATTACAAATACAAAATACTCAATCACCTTGAGATCCTATAATTTATAGACCCTAATAGAGCTCATGAATGCAATTGTGTCTATTCTTTCATTCACTGCTTGAGCTTGTAAATATCCACCATTGGCTTAACTTCAGGAGGCTGACCTGTCCTCATGCATAGCTATCCTATGTACACTGCATCTGAAAGTGTAGGAAGCATATGGGTGGTGTTATCACTCAAGTTGTTCCCAAAACTTGTGAGAAAAGGGAATACGACCGAGGTAACCACTAACCAGTCTTTTAGATGCAGTTTCTAGCCAAACTGCATCCAGAGAGGGCTCTCTCTTTATAATTTAGCTTTGTTTTTAGGGTATTTTAAGCTAGTTATGATTTACAGGGTTTTGTTTTAAGTTTGTTGGATGATGATTTTAAACATAGCTGGGATGCAAGTCTGAACAGTTTATTCCATTGGGCAGATGGAGTCTATGAGGAGGAACTGTTGAGTGTGTCTTCTTTGGTAAAAGGTAATGCTACAAAGCAAGATAATCGATCCTGGAGCAATTTTATAATTTGGAAATAGATGGAATGAAAGCTAGTGGGTGAAGGGCAGTCAAGAATCCTTCATCATGTTGGCAGAGGGAAAATGCATGAGTATTATCAAGGAGCAGAAAAGAATTCCTTGATAACATTCAAAGTGAAAGAATCAGTGAAACAGGAGCAGCTAAGAATTCCTGTTTAGGCTAATTCTGAAGAAAACATAAGTAATAACAGAGATTGAACACATAGTGTATTTAAACAAATTCTGGACTATTCTTTTTCCCTGTCACTAATATTATGAAACATATATGAAATTTGCAAACACAGAAAACATCAAACACAGGTTAGGATAACTTATTGATCCATAGAAAGACACAAGAATTTTGTAGCAGGGCCCAAAGCATCAAATCCACATTCAAACGGTCCAACAACAGTGAACTTCAACAACCTTTGTATTAAACATCCTCAGAGTTACAGCTCAGGTCCAAAAGAGAAATCACCAACCCCGAATACATCTTATGGGGACGTATATATACAAAAAGGAGTTACAAAATATCTTGTAGAGAAAATATCCCGCAATAACTCCATCCATCTACTTTTCAGGAGAAGTAAATGAGAGAAATGAATGCAGAAATAAATCTTGGCATGCTGGCTGTCCGTTGGTTAGATATTTTTGAATTTTTGAACTGAGTGAGTCGGCTGGTAGCTGTCCCTTTATTCTGCATTCCTGCCTTGCTGTCCTGGTCCTTTTATCTGTGTTTGATTTCGCTTTAATGCATTATAGTCCCAACTTAACTCCTTCCTCTATTATTTTCACCTTTATGATATGTGCCAGGTGTTTTGTCCTTTAATTAAAATGCAGATGATAAAGGAAAATTAGGATTACCTTGGTAGAACCTCCAACATGCTCTGCCAACATTGGTCTGTTGGCAGCTGATGTATTTGTTTTTTTATTAATGTTTCATCAGCTTCAGTATACCTGTAGAAGTTGGGTTGGACTGCAAAAAGATGATTTATTTCATGTTCAATATAGAACATATTTTCCAACTTTTCATATAAGCTCTGTCCAAAGGGAGGTCCTATGTCTTCTACAGTGCTTGGTGATACTGTGATCTGATTGGAAACATATGTGTTTACCCTGTGAGCATATTGTTCATGTGTTAACAGTCTTTGATTGCTGGTTAATAAACTGGGTAGACCCCTTTGATGCAAGACTGTAAACTTTTCTATGAAGGAATTTATCTCCATCTGCATCTCTTGGCACTTTGTTTCCAAATTCTGTATGAAATTCCTCAAGGTCAACACCTTTTTCACTGTCATAATGGTGCCTATTCTGTCCCTGATCTCTAGAGCTGCCACTTGTTCCCTCGTATGAGTGTTCAAAAAATGGATTAGTCTATTGGCCTGCTCAGGCATGTTCCCCAATGATGCTATGGCCTTCTGAATTTCTACTTGAGCCCTTTCTATCAATTCAATTTGTTCATGGATCGTCTGAATTGATTGCCATTGATCAATGATAGACTGGCCAATTTTGCTCCATAAAATTGTTTTAATATCTGTTAGAGTTTTATGAAGAGTGAGATCCTTCTCCAAGGATTTCACCTTATTCTCCAAGGCCTTTATCTCTCTTGTTTTTTCTGCCACTGTTATTTTTGATTTATCATAGCTTACCTCTAGTTTAGCTAGTCTTTCTTTGGCTTCCTTTAGCTCTGCCATTTGGAGTTCCAACTCATTTATTGCATTCATCATTTCTTCCATCTTCATTCTGGTGTCTGGTGCTGTTCTTGCTGCCACTGCTAGAGCATCTGTGGCTGATGTATCTGCTGTTGATGTTGGGACAGTGGGAGGGATCGCTGCTGCAACTGTGGGAGGGGCAGTGGTAACTGTTAGAGCTATTTTTGGTGGTTGGGAGGTCGACTCTCCCTGCTTAGCTTGCAGTGCTTTCTCCGATTCTTGCTCTGTTTCAGTTAGCCTTTGATTCATCTTTATCAGCAGATCCATCATGTCTTCTTTTAAAATCAGAACGCTGCTTACTTTGCTGTCTTCAGGAGGAAACTTCCATACCATGCTGTGTCTCCAGTTCTTGCCTGTGAGAGCTAGTGGAAGTTTGTTGGCTCGTTGCCCTATCCTCTCTTGTGCTTTCTGTGATTTCTTCAATAATTTCCTCTTCAGGTAGAGGATCTACTCTTTTCCTTTTGGCCTCTGGCTGCTCTGTTGATCCACTTGCAGGTGTGGTTTCTTCTCTATCCCTTTTCTTGCTTCTTTCCTCATTGAGAAGAGTTTGTAATGAAGGTACCTTTGGTGCCTCTGTGTGTAATGAAGGGGCTTGCCATTAACCCTGTTCCTTTGAGGTAGTTGGTTGGTATGTCATTGTTTGCTACACTATATCTACTATCTCCTTGCCCTTTGCTGTCCTTGCTGTTGGTGTACTCCTTTCTTGGGAAGCTCGTTGTGAAGCTGCAGCAGTTGAAGTGCCTTCTCCGGTTTGCTGTAGCACTTTGATTGACACTTGCCCAAAAGAATCTAAGTCAAGAGTATTTTCCAAAATTTTCATAGTTTGTTCCATTTTTTCTTCCTCAGTGAGTTCTTCAACCAAAGTTCCTTCTACCCACTCATCTTGATTGGAAAATTGTTCTATTTCAGGGATCTTGCAATGTTCATAAACTGACAGGCTATATTTTATTCTTCTTGCGTTGATAATGCCATTTGGGTCATAGGGTACCCACCAAAAGCTCCTCTTTAGTCTGAGCTTTTGACCCAATATCTCATCAGCATCCTTCCATCCTTCTTTTTTGTTCATGACATAGGGGCCTAACTGGTCTCTCAATTTCAACTAAGCCTTTTTCTTGGTGCCATGGAAATGAGTCAGATCTGAATTGATAAATTGCCTGAAATATTCCAAGGCAAATAGTGTCATTGGCACATATATTGGGAGCCTGTAGGGGCACAACTCACAACCATATATCATGATAACAATGTGATTCTGGTAGAAGTACCAGTTACCTATTTTGTAGCTTTTGGAGAGTTGTAATATTTTTTGCATATCATATGACAGTCTAGGAGGAGTAGTTCTCATCAGGAGAGAAGATACTGGGTATACAAACATGTCAATAAACTCATAGTAAGAGTAGGGAGATTTGTGGACTTCATGAAATACTGAGGTCCAAAAAATCACAGACCTCTTTTCTCCTTTAGAGTCCAATTATCTGATGGGAAATTGGAAACTATCTAGCTTATAATATAGGAACAGATGATAGATGTAGGATGAATATTTGAAGACTCCTGTCATGCGGAAAGAGTTATATTTGCGGACAAATCTAACCTCCCTAGGAGTCTAAGACTCTCTAGTGACAAACAAACCAAACAAGAGCTATCCTTCTCTAAATACACATCATTCTACGAGAATTCAAATGTTTTCGATCTTACCTTAGGTCCAGCACTTGTTGTAGCAGTCCAGCCTTGCTGATCCAGATGAGCTCCTCCTTCACTTTCAGACCTGCATACACTAACAAAGCAAATGATTACATAGAATCTGAATATTCATCATAAAACAAAGCATATTTATCATATTAACCAAGGAATACATGAAATAATTCATTAACAAATCATTGAGAAGAATGGACTTATTTGTATTAAATAATCAAAAAGGAACCATTACAACCTGAGCCTTGGTGTTGTGCAAGCTCCTCCCAGGTTCCAGCAAGAGATTTCCTCTACTTTGACAAGCTCACCCACTCCCAATATGGCAACAAGGAAGGATAGTGATCTCTCCTCACAAGTCAACAAATGGAAGTCCTAATTCCAGCAGCATTTACCCTATAGAATGTTCAGCTTTCAACCTCCCCTCCTTTGGCCCAATGCCTGTATTTATAGCATTCTAGAAGAGATTATTCAGTTCCAACATCAATGGGATACTCCCTCTTTTGGATGGGGTAGCTCCTCTCTTGATGGGATAAGCTCCTCTATCATAGGGGTGCATGAACCATCTGGAGGCGCTCAATACACGTCAATAACTCTTCTAGAAGGCTCTAGAAGTGACCACAAGTAACTTTTTAAAGATGAAACTTGCGCCTTTTGACCTTTACAGGGGTACGCACCCTAGCTTTAGTATACAGAGCGTATTACTACGCAGGTCTAATGTATATGGAGTGCGTACACGCAGGCAAGGTAGAGAGAACCCGCGTACCCAGAGATAAACATGTTTTCAAGTGACTTTCTCTCTCTTTGAAGTTTTGACATGAAGAGCAAAGGTATGGGGCTTGACAAAGAGGACAATGTGGCTATTGATAAGGCCACATAAACTGCAGATAGTCAAGGTGACAAAATTCAGTGTAACAGATTGCCCCCTAAAGTACGAAGCCTGTAATAGATAAGGGGGTTAAGTCATATAAGAAGGGTGAAGTACTTTATCATTTCGAGGATCATCTTGTGGAGAGTCCGGTTGGAACCTGCAATTTTCAACACAAAATACATATAAAATATCATATCATATTGAGGAAGGCATTCCCATACTCAGATCAAAAAACTTTAACTATTGGACTAACTATTCTGGTACAAGAATGATTTCATAATACATCATAATCGTAGACTCTTGTAGACACAGTATGGACGCAGCCATCTGTTTATGATTAGTCTACAACATAATGAATACAAAACTCCTCGCAGCCTGGATGGTGGAAACTAGATCCAGGGTCTTCATTTCTGTTCCCCGAATTGGTACGATTCTAGCCATGTGAATAAATGAGTCGATGTCGAACATGGTAGAAACCACTTGATTACCAGTCAATGATGAAAACTATTAACAAGCATGAGAGAAACCACCAGTAATATCAATGGTCCTCAAAGTACCCAGCACAATCCATGAGATGTAAATGAATGAATCGATGTCGAACATTTCATGGAATCCTTCGATCTCAAGTCAATGATGAAAACTGACGTCGAAGGCGAGAAACCTGCCATTGATGCATGCAGACTCCAAGGTACTGACGATTCCTAAGTCAACTTTCTAGATAATGTGCTGATGTCGATAGAAAGCGACTCGTCGCAGGCAAGCCCACAACGTGAAATCATAGTTCAAGTTGAAGAAATGTAGCTGTAAGGACTGACTCAATGATGGTATGATGACTGATAGGTATTTTGCAGTTGAATGTTTTGTTTCAGATCTCTTGAACACATAACGACACAACAGATGGTTTGGTGATAAATGACTCAAAGTCGACTTCCATAACCCGGCTAAAAATGTCAAGTGATTTTGGTCAACTGTGAGGTAAAGGATTTCCCAACCCAGGTGAATGAACAAGTGTCGTTTTCAATAGCGGTAGTAAGGTTTTCTTGAGACAAAAAGATATCAAATAGGCTCGTTCTTCTCATTTTTCCCCCACCATTTCTGGCAAGTACCTCTTTATTTTTTACAAGCTTGAGGAGGATAACATATGCTTGTTTGTAAGCTCATCCTTCGGATGAGTCCAACTTAGTTTTTGATGCGAACCCTAAGAAGGAGTGGTCCGTTCCTGTTTGTAATAGAACAGGTCCTTTACTGTGAAATTTTAACGAGTCCAGTATAGGAGAAACTCAACGCTTTTCATATTTAGAGAGTCTGGAAAACTTAGAAAACTCCAGATCAAACTTTTTCGTAAAGTTGTGTCTCCTAAGCCCGAAAAAGTATAAAATAATACCTAGGAGAACCGCTTGATCTTGCGACCAAGGATATTTTCATAGTTAGTGTCTTTGACCTGAAAAAGTAAAAAGCGATCAAGGACACGTCGTTTTATTTCCAATATCGAATTTGAAATGACAAAAATCCGGCAATCTTTTCTTGTTTTTACGGTCAGAAAAGGGCTATAAGGGGACCGTCTTTT
>APFE031671420.1:89936-109687 GCA_000404065.3 Pinus taeda | reverse complement strand
CATGAACCAGAGGATACTGCAGATGGAGGCAGAATTGGAAAAAGCCATGCAGGACAAGCAAGGGGAGTCTGCCTCCCAACCACCACAGACCTCAACAAACCTCCAATCTGCCCCTCCAGCACAAATAACAACAGCTCCTCCTACTGCTCCAGCACCTACCACAGCCACATCAGCAACTGGAGCAACTGTGGAAGCCACAACAGCAGCAGAATCCAGCCTGAGCATGGAAGAAATGATGAAGGCTGTCAAAGAGCTGGAGAGCCAGGTCACAGAAATAAATGCTGCCAAGGAAAAACTGGCCAAGCTGGAGGCCAGTTATGACAAGTCAAAAATGACTGTGGCAGAAAAACAGAGGGAAATAAAGGCCTTGGAGGCCAAAGTAAAAACTTTGGAGAAGGAGTTGATGCTGGGCAACACCCTAGCGGAAATAAAAAGGATTATTTGGGCCAAGATTTGCAAATCTATGCAGGACCAATGGAGGTTCATTCAAGCCACTTTTGAATAGGTAGAGATGATAGAAATAGCTCACATAGAGATTCAGAGAGCCAGGACAGCCCTGGGAATAATGCCTGAGTAGGCCAACAAAATGATTCACTTCCTTAATAACCGCACTAGGGAAGAACTGGCTGCTTTACAAATAGCTAGCAGGACAGAGACAATCCTCACTGCCAAAAAGGTACTAACATTGAGGAATTTCACCCAAACACTAGAGAGGAAGTGCCAGGAAATGAAGGAAGAAATAGATGAGTTCAGAGCCAAAATGGTTATTTTGCAGGACAAAGGACTTCCAAGCCTAGTGACTAGTACAGGACAGCTGCTGCCATATAAGAAATATATTACAAGGGTCAATAGCTATGTAGAAAACCAGATCACAGCCTCCAGCAGCTCCACAGAAGAAACATGGCCTCCATCTGGGCAGACCCTCTATGACAAGCTGGAGAATCTATTCTTCATAGAACATGATATTAATCATCTATTTGAGGTGCCTCCCAATTTTTATAGACTTATAGAGGCAAATGAGACAGTGGTAAAGATGAGAAGACATCAGTTACCCCTGGCTGATTGGTGGCAAGCAATGTTGGAAATTTTGCCTAGATAAATCCACTTTGCTTGTTTACCGTTTTGATACAGGTCAGCAGGACAAGTCAGCAGGACAGGTCAGCAGAAACAGGTCAGCAGAACAGGCCAGCACACAGGTACAGCAAGCAGCATACAGGTGACTCAGCAATCCACTCAAATATCACGCCAAAATGAACGCAACATTTAAAGCACTGCTACCACCTATTTTTTACAGCCAAAAGTCAAATCTGTCTGACAAAGGAATGTCGGCTATCTCAGCCTTTAAAGTTACATTTATGTATCATTTATTTTTTGTAAGAGAGTTGGTGGTGCAATTTATTGCACCATAACTCTCCACTAAGATATTTTCATACCCTATTTTTGTATATATATCCCCTCAGATAACGCATTGAGGGTCGGTTGTAATAGAATTCTTTCTGAAGAGCTCTGATGTATATTGAAGACTTTTTGATAATAAAATCGCTGATGGAGATTGCTGGTGTCAATACTGTCTGAGATGGATATGTAGAAGCTCTGTGTTGTTGCAGAATTCCTGTGTCATTTACTGAACCAATAAGTTTCTTCTAACTGTGTATGTGTTTCTTGTTATTTCCACAATTTCATGTTTCCATAATCTTGGTAAATAGAGAAAAAGAATAGCCTAGGATTTGGTCCGAACACCCTATGCTCAATCTCTATTTTCTAAATATGTTTTCTGTTGGATTAGCCATAGATATGAATTATTAACTGCTCATATTTCAACTTATCCTAACATGGTGAATACTGTTTAAGAATTCTTAACTGCTCTTAAGCATTACTTTCATGTTTTTTTTTTAATTAGCATAGTGAAAGATTCTTAATTGCCTCTCACTTACTAATTTTTCCATCATTTCACCAACCAATCTGATATATTGCTTTCACACATGCCTAACTTGCTCTGCAGCAACACTTTGTCCCCACATATCAATTTCCTAAAGCACAAATATCTCAACTCCATTGCCCAATGGAACAAACTGTCTAGTAAGTCTGTATTTCAGTTCTAAAGGGAATCATCAACCCACTAAAACCAAACAAACAGTACATCATAACTAGTCTAAAACACTCATCAAACAAAGCTAAACTATAAAGAGAGAGCCCTCTCTGGTTACAGGTAGACTAGGACCTGTAGCCAAAAGATTGGTTAGTGGTTACCTATGCAGCCATTCCCTTGGGAGTCAAAGGGAACAACCTGAGTGATAACAAGGCCATTTCCTTCAGGGTAGTTTGGAGTTGAATGATGTAATAGAATCTAATATTTCTGGCAAAATTCAATCATTTTAACACTAAAGAATGTTGTTTCATTATCTGTGATGATTTGAGCTGGGAAACCAAACCTAGATAAAGATGTTTTCTTCAATGAACTTAATTACTACTGAATTAGTAGCATTTCTTACTAGAATTGCTTCCACCCATTTAGTGAAGTAGCCTGTTGTTGTGAGAATCCATCTGTGTTGATTACTTGAAGTGGGATGGATTTCTCCAATAAAATCTAATCCATTGAAGGAAAGGTGTTGAGATTATTGATGGTACTACTGGAAGAGCTATTAGTTTCTTCTTACCAGCAAACATCTGACAAGGAACACAACTTCTGACCTTTGCCCCTACTTGCAAAAGAAATGTTCGCCAATAAAATGCTCCCCTTAATATCTTGTATGTTGTTTCCCTCCAAGCATAATGTCCTCCAAAAAATCCTGCATGAAACTAATCAACGATTCCTTTAGTTTTTTATTTTATTAAACATAAGAACAAAATATTCAATGGATCTTTCCAGTAAAAAATTGCATTTATGATGCAGTATTTGACTTCTTTCAATTTAAGACTTTTATACTAGGCTTTAGAAAATCATGCTGGGCATTCAAAATGGAGGAGAAAATTTACAATGTCTTTATACCAATCTGACAATAGAAATTTGTCATCAATATGTAAAGGGATGATTTGATCTGAAGGTAAAAGTTCTTGTGGATTCTTTTCTTCAGGTTAAAGAGAAGGTTATTGTGGATTCTCCCTTGTAGAATTAGGAAAGGTTCTTGTGGATTCTTTTCTTGTACTAGGACACAAATTTCTTGTGGATTCTTCCCCTATACTTCTAAAATAGAATTGATTCCAAGCACTTTGCAATTGGATTCTCCTAGAAGCTTGGCTAATCCCTGGCCTTTTACTAGATTTGTAGTTTTGATAGTTAGATCAAACTCAAGTATTTGAGTGATCCACCTACCTCTTATCCCATTAGTGTCAGGTTAAGTTAAAAAAACAATTAAAGCACCATTAGGAACATAAGCAATAATAGGTGAATGTAGGACATACATCCTAAAAGATTTTAGGGCTCGAATGAGGGCATAATATTTCTTCTTGATTATGTCATACTTAAGCTCAACATCTCTCATAAACTTGCTGAAAAAGGCTATGGGATGGTCATGGGAATCTTCATTCTTTCGTAATAGGACAGCAGCAAGGGTTGTTTCTGAGGCAAAAGAAAAGATATTGAACGGTTTAGTATAACCAGGGCTGGCCAAGGTGGGAGCTTCAGAGATAGCTTTCTTGATCTGATCAAATGCATGTATGGAAGATTCAGTCCATTTAACTTCATGATCCTTTTAGAGCATGTCAATTATATCTTTTACAATCTGTGCATAATTTGGGATGAATCTCCTTAAAAAATTAATCTTACCCAGAAAAGCTTGAATTTCTTTCTTGTTTCTAGGTAAGGTCAATGTTTCAATGGCAGAAACATGCTTAGGATCAATTACGACTCCTTCCTTTGAGATTATATGTCCTTCCTTTGAGATTATATGGCCTAAGAGCTTTCCTTCTTTAACAAAAAAACAAATACTTTTTAGGGTTCAATGATATCCCAAATTTCCTACACCTGTCAAAAAACCTTGTTCAAGTGCTTTAGATGTTTCTGATCAGATTTAGAAAAAGCAGTAATGTCATCAAGATAAATAACAACAAATTTGTTTACCTGACCCATGAAAGCTACATCCATAGCTCTCTGAAATGTTGCTCCAGCATTTGATAAGCCAAATGGCATTCTATCGTACATAAATGTACCCCGGGGTGTAGTGAAGGTTGTCTTTTCCCTATCTGTTGGATCAACATTCACCTGATTATAACCTGAAAAACTGTCATGCGGAAAGAGTTATATTTGCGGACAAACCTAACCTCCCTAGGAGTCTAAGACTCTCTAGTGACAAACAAACCAAACAAGAGCAATCCTTCTCTAAACACACATTATTCTATGAGAATTCAAATGTTTTCCGATCTTACCTTAGGTCCAACGCTTGTTGTAGCAGTCCAGCCTTGCTGATCCAGATGAGCTCCTCCTTCACTTTAAGACCTGCATACACTAACAAGGCAAACAATTACTTAGCATCTGAATATTCATTATAAAACAAAATATATCTATCATACTGACCAAGGAATGCATGAAATAATTCATTAACAAATCATTGAGAAGAATGGACTTATTTGTATTAAATAATCAAAGGAACCATTACAACCTGAGCCTTGGTGTTGTGCAAGCTCCTTCCAGGGTCCGGCAAGAGATTTCCTCTACTTTGACAAGCTCACCCACTTCCACTATGGCAACAAGGAAGGATAGTGATCTCTCCTCACAAGTCAACAAATGGAAGTCCTAATTCCAGCAGCATTTACCCTATAGAATGTTCAGCTTTCCAACCTCCCCTCCTTTGGCCCAATGCCTGTATTTATAGCATTCTAGAAGAGGTTATTCAGTTCCAACATCAATGGGATACTCCCTCTTTTGGATGGGGGAGTTCCTCTCTTGATGGGATAAGCTCCTCTATCATAGGGGTGCATGAACCATCTGGAGGCGCTCAATACACGTCAAGAACTCTTCTAGAAGGCTCTAGAAGTGACCACAAGTAACTTTTTAAAGATGAAACTTGCGCCTTTTGACCTTTACAGGGGTACGCACCCTAGCTTTAGTATACAGAGCGTATTACTACGCAGGTCTAATGTATGTGGAGTGCGTACACGCAGGAAAGGTAGAGAGAACCTGCGTACCCAGAGATAAACATGTTTTCAAGTGACTTTCTCTCTCTTTGAAGTTTTGACATGAAGAGCAGAGGTATGGGGCTTGACAAAGAGGACAATGTGGCTATTGATGAGGCCACATAGACTGCAGATAGTCAAGGTGACAATTTTCAGTGTAACAACTCCCTACCTGTCTAGATTCAAAATCTGGTCATGAATCTTGTTGGCAATGAATTTGGCATAGTTGTATTTGACAGTAGGGGGCTGCCCTGGGGTGAATATGGATAATAAGACTAGTGTAGTTTCATCAATATATTCACTTGTCTTGAACCCCAGAATATAAGATATCATATCAGCAAGTAATTTACCCACTTCATTGAATCATGCATAGTGAAAAGGAGGTGGCTCAGTAGGCTGACAGTTTGGTTTCATAAACATTTGGGCAATGCGAGCTATCTCTGAGCTGGACAATTTGGGGCCCTCATCAGGCAAGAATTTCATAGTAAGAGGAAACATAAGCTGAGTTGGTTTGAATTTTAGCATTTGATTTATGGAGTCAGGGGTTATATGAAAGAGGATAGTCCCAGATGTCGTTTTGACTGCCCTTTGGGTTGGTTCATAGTTATCACAGCAGAGGCAAATTATCTCAGGGAAAACATTCACAGAGGGGAGGTAGTACATGGGTAGATTTGATTTCCATATACCATAGAAATCATTTTTTCTTAGATAACCATTCCTGAGTTCACAGAATGCTTGTAGATGGTTCCTGTCACCAGCTAAGTCTTGGATTTGATAATCTTTATCAGCTAATGGCAAGCATTCCAATTCCTTGTGAGGTGCATTTAGAGGGGCTATATTGAGGGCCACTGGAGCCTCCATTTTCAAATGATTTTGTGAATTTTCAACTTGGAGCCTGGGTTTTCACAACAACAGGAAATGAAACACTGGTTGTGGGGCTCATCTCAGCAAATTGCAGATTGAAGTTAACTTGAAATTGCCTCACTTGGTAAAATTTATAATAAAAATGAAGTTTGCAGAGTTTCTTTTGGTAAGAACGGACAAAAACAGTTGAGGGCCTTTTTCCTTTGATAATCACAGACCAGAGTGAACTCGAGTTCGATTCTGCAGGAGAAATTTGCAGAGGGAGAGGGAGTTTGCAAGTTTTTTGGTAAAAGTTGGGCAAAGCAGTGGTTATGGTTCATCTGTTTGCAGGGGTTTTGATGAATTTTAACTCAAATTCCGGCATTTTTAGTGATTTAACAGAGGAAACTCAAAAACATAGGGTTTGGGAGCAAAATTCATGTAAATACCTGTTTTAACGGTGAAATGGGCGATTTGCAGGTGGTGAGTCGAGCTGAGGGGCCGAGCTATGGAGTAAACTTGCTGGGTGACGGACTGTGTGGTCGAATGACTATCCTTGGGCGTAAATTGGCATGCAAACGTCGCATAGAGAAAACAAACAAAACAAGAGAAAATGACACTTTCACCTCTTTTTAACCAAAATTTTGACTTTGGCGGGTTTTGGTGCATTTTTGTCGGATGACGTCATCGTGATGTGTGGTTTTGTCATGTAGCGCGGTACGGAAGATGATGCGTCGGATGGCGTGGCGGGTGACATGGTGCTAACGTGGGAGCGACGTCTATTGATGACGCAAGGGTGATGTCAGCGGGGAGGTAGCGAGGCTGTAAGCGGTATTCCCTGCATTGCCTTTGGGCCTGGGTGGTATTGAAGGGGGGGCTTTGATCACGTCGGGAAGCTGACACGCGTCCCTCATACGATGAAAATACCGCCCATCCCCCGGACGCTATCGTTCGGCAATGGGGGGGTTCCGATATCGCCGACAGCCGTTGGATTTAGGCGCGACAATCAGACGCCTGGTGGTGAGTTGGAAACAATGGGGGTATGCAGGGCAGGGACCCACATTTAATATTTCATTGTTTACAATGTTTTTTGCGGGGTTTGAAAACTTTGGTTAGCAGGGTTTTCGGGGTACAGTTATTCATTTAACTGAATGTTAAATGAAACCTGACATTTTATGCGCGGAGGCCTATTATGTGGTTCCAAATGAACCAATAATTCCCATGAAGCATAGTATATGACCATATTAGGCCAGGGAGGGAAATTTATAATATTTTTGGGATTTTTTTATGTATTTAGTATAATAGGGGCAGGAGAAACATTACATAGGAGTTATATAAATAGGGTTAGCATGCTAATATGGGTTTAGAAGGGAAGTGCTAAGTTGTAGAGTTAGGAACTTAGGCTTAGGGAAATGAAAGGGTTTTTAGTAGTAGAGTTGAATAGTTTTAGGCTTAGGAGAAAATCAATTTTTTACACAAGAAATGTGGCTTCTCTTCCTAAGAAAAAATAGAGTTTTCACTTAGTCTTTTTCATGAAATGCAGTAAACTAGGAGTAATGCGAAGATCTCAGTGTCCTTGGGGGGATGTTAGTAAGTGTTCTTGGAAAAATGAGGAGGGAAATTAGTCATGCTCCATTTGTTTTGTAACCACCTTGCCATAGCACCTTATGATATCCATGAGATAAAACATGTTCAAAGGACAATACTGCTCATAAATCTGCTTCTTCAACAACAAAACTGCCTACCCAGCCTAGTACACCTAACACTTTTTCTTCATTTTCCTTGATTGCATTTGAACTAGCAAACCCTGATTCTCTTCTTTTCCTTTAGCTGCAATCCTATCTAAATCTACCCTTATCTCTTCCAAGGGCCTAGATTAAATAGTTGGGCTCCTTAGCTTCTCTACCTATCTACCTGCCTGCCAAGCTTGAACTGTTTGGATAGACCTTTATTCTCTATTCTAAGACAAGTAAATTCAAACATGATCTAGCCAGGATTGAACTGTCTGGCTATTCATTGATTGTGGCAAGAGTCAACCACATGGACACAATGAAATTCTTCAAAAATGGAACAATAGTGGCACTTGAGCTAGCAAACTTTCCTGGTCTTTTGGTTTAGGGTTCATTTATTTCATTTTTCTCTTGACCATCTTATCTTTCTTGCCCTTTGATTTTTATTTTAGGGCATACCCTCTTTTCATTCTTTAATTTTCTTCATTTGTTTACAAAATATGGAACCTTTGCAGCATGGAAAGGATGAACATACTTGGATCTTCTCCAGTCAATCATGAAAGATGAAACCTATTGGTATATGAACCTAATAGGTGGATGAGTCAGCAAGGCAACGAAGCATTAGCCATTGACTGTGTGGCTTTACAAGATATTTCGAATAGATTTTCCTGTTGAGTTTGGTCAACTTTTTAATTCCTTCTTCCTTTGCTTTTGAACTTTCTTGCCATTGTCTTTCCAAGACTTTTATATAAGGAAGATTACTAGGTGGGCACTCTTGGATCAGGTTGGCATTATGCAGGTTATCATTGATAGTTTCAATGATGTTATTGGCAGCATCAGTTTCCCTAGAGACTACTCTTTCTGCCTATTTCAATTGAATGTCCCAATCAGTAAAGAGGATTTCCTTATGAGATTCCTCTATTATGGGAAGGTCTGCTGCTTTGCCTTCTAGTGTATCATGCCACGTTATAAATCTTGAGATTTTATCATCAATGTCATTGAAAGTCACCCTCATATCGGATGATTGATTCATTAGTGAATCACTTTTAACACATAGTGGATTGATGATAGATAAATTTTGATAGAACATTACTTTGGTGCTTCGAGAGTGTTGAGCTCCAATGCTTCCTTTAGGATTGTCCTTAGACTGATCAAATGAAAATTGGAGCTGCTATTTGGACATCCTTAGTACTAGTCTTTGCCTAATGTTGGAGCTATAATTGATAAAAATCTTTGCTGAAGTTGAGACATTTCTGTCTTCACTTGATGGTCAATACTTTGTCTTTCTTCTGCAAACTTCTGCTCTAACTATTGAATCTTGTCTTCTTTTTGCCTGACCAATTTTCAAACCTCTTCTACTTTGTCAAGCGTAGCAGATGCATAGGCACCTATGAATTGTGACAACTTTGTCAAATTCTCTGAAGCATCAATTGGTGTATCCTTCCATACTATATCCATTGGTATATACTAGGAATGACTGCTGATGATGGTTCTATTCTTCTCCTTTTCCTCTCTGTTTTCATCACAACCTAATGCTTGGGATTGTAAAAGACGTCAAGAGGAGGTATTTCTTCCACTTTATGGACAATTTCAAATGAAGGGAATGTCGGGATGATCTCAATTTCCTTTGTAGTGACAGCTTTATCAGAAGCCCTAACAATATATGAGCTCTATCCAATGATTTGGGGCATGATGAATGTTTTCTCTATTTCAATATTTTCTTCCCCTTACTTCCCTTTAAGGTGCTAATCAAACTGTTTCCAGGCTTCATCCAACTGATTATTGAAGGGTGTTTTATCAGTATGCATTTCAGTGGTTTTATCTTCAACTTCAATATCCTTAGAAACCTGTTCTAAGTTCTGTTCAGAATTCTTTTATGAACTGTTCTCTAAATTCTGGTTTGAAACTTGTCCTGGAAATTTTTCTGAGTCTTTCTCTGAACCCTGTTCTGAGTCGTGCTCTTCTTGGGCAATTGGTTGAGGAACCCTTAACAAATCCAAAGGGATGTTTTGTAGTCTTCTTTCTCTGTATTATTGGAATTGTGCTACCATTTTTGGATTTAATTTCAATGTAGGCAGATGTTGCACTTGTGAAAATACCTCAGCAGGTTCAAATAGGTCATCATAGCCATCATCTTTAGGACTGAATTGCCTAATTTTCAATTGGGAAGTAAAGTTCTGTGCAACTTTATTAGGATCAAAATGTCTGCCAGGAATGGTAGCAAGATTCTGAATGATAAATGGTCCTCTCCACAAGAAATCAAATTTTCCATGTTTCCCTTTATCTTCTCTTCTAGAATCCCACTTTAACACTTTATCCCCAATGAAGAAGTCCTCTTCTTTGGTCCTTTTATCAAATATCTTTTTTAGCTTTTCTTATAGGACTTGAGATCTCTGATAGACTTCCTCTCTTGTCTGCTGCAAATGAAAAGTTTGATTGATCCTTCTCTGAATGTCATTAGGTTCTGCTTGTATCTCTTGTAGCAATTTCATCATTGGGATTCCCAAAGAAGATGGGAATACTACCTCCATACCATAAACCAGTTCATAGGGACTTGTTCCAATGGATCTCTTAGTGGTCAATTTGTCTGCCCATAGTGCAGTGACAAGCTTTTTATGCCAATTTTTCTTGTTCTCCTCTAAGGCTTTCTTAATGATGTTGATCAGGATTTTGTTAGATGATTCAGCTAGACCATTACCTTGAGGGTAATAGGCTGTAGAATGGCCCAAGGTAATGTGGTATTTATGGAAAAAAGTGATCATTCTCTTGGATTTAAAAGCAACAACATTATCTTTAATAATCTTCTTCAGGCAGCCAAATCTAGATAGGATATTGGTCTCTAAGAATTGTATGATTACTGAGTCATTGGCTTGCCTACAAGGGATGGCCTCTATCCATTTGGTGAAGTAATCAGTGGCAGTAAGGATCCATTTGTGTTGGCCAGAGGATGAAGGGTGGATTTCCCCAATTAAGTCTAACCCCCATTGTTGAAATGGTCTTTCAGTGGAAATGGGCTTGAGGGGTAGAGGCAACAACTTCTTCTTGCCTTCAAATATTTAGCACTTACGGAAAGAAGTTACATATTTCTTTACATCAATAAATAGGGTGGGCCAATAAAATCCAGCCCTTAGGATTTTATCAGCAATTGATTTCCAATATAAATGTCCACCACAATCCCCTGCATGAAATTCTTTAAGTACTTTGTCAATTTCTTCTTTGATTAGACAATTTAATAAAACACCCTCATGATTTTTCCAAAATAAAGCATTATCTACTATACAAAACTTTGAAGTCTTCATTTTCAGAAATCTTTTCTTAGTTCTGGATAACCCTGGAGGAGCTTGTAGGTTTAGCAATACATGAATGATATCAGCATACCAAGGTGATTGTAAAAAGGCTTGATTGATCTGTGGAGTCGCCATCTCCTGCTCATTATCCAGTTGATTTATGTCAAGGGCTTGAAAGTTGGTTTTAGTCATTAGTTTGGCTAATCCTTGTCCCTTTATCAACTTTGTTGGTTTGATTTCAATGTCATATTCTAGTATGGTAGCTATCCATTTATCCCTTTTGCCTTCAATTCCCTCTTGGGTTAGGATGTCTTTAACAACAATGTTGGGCACATAGGTAATCACATGAGAGTATAAGATGTAAACTCTAAAGTCCTTAATGACCTTTACAAGTGCATATGCTTGTTTCTCCATGATTTGATATTTGAGTGGAGCATCTCTAAGTGCCTTGCTAAAAAAGGATATGGGATTTTCACATCCATGGTCATATTTTTGAAGCAAAACAACAACAATTGTATGCTTTGATGCAAATGAGAATATGATAAAGTATTTATTAAAATTCGGGCTTGTAAGGACTGGTGTTTGAGTAAAAGCTTTTTTGATTTCTTCAAAGGCTTGTTTAGCTTCTATTGTCCACTTAACCTTGGAATCTTTTTTCAGCATATTGTTCAACAATCTTATTAGCTCGACCAGATTTGGTATGAATCTTCTTAGAAAATTGATCTTCCCTAAGAAGGCTTGAAGTTCTTTGATGTTTCTAGGGCGCGGGACTTGCAAGATAGCTTGTGTTATGTTCGGATCAATCCTGATGCCTTCTTCAGAGATGATATGACCCAATAATTTTCCTTCTTCTAGGCCAAATAATGATTTCTTCGGATTTAGTGATATACCATATTTTTTGCAAATTAAAAATACTTGTCTGAGATGATCTAGGTGTTCTTGATTTGACTTGGAGAAAGCTATAAGGTCATCTAGGTAAATGACTAAAAAATCATGGATTTCTTTAGCAAAAGCTATATCCATGGCTCTTTGAAAAGTTGCTCCTACATTCTTGAGTCCAAAAGGCATTTTCACATATTTGAATGTTCCCCAAGGGGTTGTGAAGGCAGTTTTATCTTGGTCATCAGGGTGCATTAGGATCTGATTGAAACCTGAGAATCCATCCAATAATGAGATCCTTGAAGCACCCACTACCCTTTGTAGAATATGATCCATTTTGGGCAAGGGGTAGTTGTCTTTTAAAGAGACTTTGTTTAAATTTCTCAAATTGACACACAACCTAATCTCTCATGTTTTCTTTCTAGTGGGCACTAAGTTTGAAACCCATTCTGAAAATCTGATAGGTGCAATAATTCTAGCTTCGTACATTCTCTTAACTTCTTTCTCAATCAAAGGGAGGAGCATAGGGTTGACCCTCCTAAGTTTCTGTTTGAAAGGTTTTTGGTTTTCTTTGAGAGGTATGGTGTGTTGGATAACAGATGTATCATAGGACTTTAGGTCCTCATAGCTCCATGCAAAAACATCTTGAAATTCTTTGAATAGTTCAACATACTTTGTCTTTTGGTCAAATGGAAAATTTTTAGACAATTTTATGATTTTGGGATTCTTTGCAGTTCCTATATTACAATCCTCAATTTCTGTGTTTAATGGCTACATTTTAGGTTTCCTAGAGATGTCATTTGAGTCAAAAATATTCTCTAGAGGGGTCAGGCCTATAGGTAAAAATTTATCCTTCAAATCAATGACTTCACATTCTGCTTCAATGGCATCATCACATTCTTGTTCTTCAATTTCCTGTAAATCTATTTTAGAAAACTTAGTGGGATGTAGAATTTGGTTTGCTGTTTCAACATAAATATGTGTCTCAACTGTGTCTATTTGATCATTTTGACTTACAGAGCTTGTATCTATTATTGTGCTGGAAAACTCTTCTTTGAGGGTCAAGGAATTATTAATTTGAGAGTCACTGTCAAATACTTGCCAATTTTTTACATTGTCTGGAACACTTGGTCTATGTTTGATTTCAGCTGAGAATCGGTGATTAGGTTTAAATGGCATTTTGCAAGTACTGGCAAAAGTTGCTAGGCTATGAGCATGTAAATTTTGATTCCTTGGAATTTTGGTGAGTTGGGATTCTAGGAAAGTATTGAGAATTTGAATTGCTACACCTCTGTATGATCTTAGCCTGAGATCATTTATAATAAATTTACCTTTCATTTGTTGAATGATGAGATCAGAATCTCCCAAAATTGATATCTTAGCTGCACCTAGGCTTTTGGTCACTTTGAGCCCTAATAGGAGGGCTTCATACTCGACCATGTTGTTGGTGCATCTGAAATTCAATCTATATGCATGTCCTTCAACATGGTCATTCTTCATATTGTGTATCCAAATTCCTGCCCTTGCTCCTAGCTTATTGAAAGATCCATCGAATTCTAGATACCAAAGGTTTTCTTGATTGGAACTAGTATCAGGAATTTTTACAATTTGATTAGCAGGTAGATCTGGATTTTCAGTCTCATGGGATTCCTCTTGTGTGACTGTCAATTTATTGTTCTCTGATACTTCTTGGATTTGAAGAGTGGATTTCTCATTTAGGAGTTCATCTTGGCCTAAGACCAGAATTTTAACATCAGATGGGGAGCAAATCTTGGTGTTGTATAGGATGAAAGAATCCATGTCAGAATGCATTGAATAAATGGGAAAGTTCTGGGGTTTTTCTTGGTTGCTGACCACATACTTCATCAAAGTTTCTCTATGTAATCTCTTTGGCTGGCCAAAGACTGTGATTGTGGCATAAGACATGTCAAGTTGCAAAGATCCCTGAAGCTTGGCACCCCAGGATAACAACATTCCATACTTGGGTGGGATATCAGCCACTACCACATCCATTAAAATTGTTTTGGTTGGATATTGGACTAATGATACACACAGATCCTTGATTAAGCCTAGACACCTGACCTGACTAGAATCAACTGAGAATAGGTCTTTGTATGGTCGAGTTATGTCTAGTTCCAATTTTTCCATCACTGGTTTGGGCATCAAATTGTGAGAGGCCCCAGAATCAAACATTGCATTGTGAAGTATCTTATCATGAATGTTTAAACTCACATAGAATGGAGGAACTCCTCCATCTACAAACTTTCCGTTTACTTCAGGACCAAATATAAGTTCTGGTTGGTCATCAAGGACATTCACTACATCTATGTTTTCTAGAATTTGTAGTGTCCTAGTGATTTGTTCTCTAAAAAATTCATGCTTAGCCAATTCAGATAGTGGGATGGCTACTTTTAACTTAGTTATTTCAGTTTCAAGGTTGAAAGGTATTTCTACTAGGAGTTTTGTACTTTGGGCAGCAAGATTGTCATTTTCTGTTGTGTTTTCAGTGTTCTTTCCTCTATCAGGAGTGCTGTCATGGACTGTATTTGCTTTAAAATTAGTTTCAGGAGATTTGTTTGCATCCTCTTTTGGAGGAGAGGAGGTGAATGGCTGATTGTTTGATGGCCGTAAGTCTGATATGTCTTCCACCATGGGCTCTTTTGTGTCAAGGTCGTTCTTAGCAGGGAGTTCTATGGGGGAAATTTTATCCTTTGGTATTTTAGGTTGCTTGGTATCCTTTTGTTTGTTGGGTTTAGGGACATCTATCATCCTGGTTCTCAGTTTATATTGTTTATGAACCTCATAGACAATTGCATCACATCCCTCTTTAAAATCAAAGGATTCCCCTGATTGCATTTGAAACTGACCTAAAGTGTGGGCCTCTTGATCTTCTTGAGTTAGGAAAATTTGTTGTTCACTATTGAGACCCATTAAGTTAATGTGAGGATCCTCCATGGGCTCACTAGGAGTTGAAACTTCAGCATAGTTTTCTTGAAATGGAGGCCTGATGTTTTGGTCTGGACCAGCTTTTCCTAAATTTGGATTTTGATTTTTTCTAAAGTTTGGGTTTCTTGCATTATTACTTGTTTGGCCATCCCATGAGGATTTCCTTTCAATAGTTTCCACCCTATCACTAAGTCTACCCATACCTTTAATGGTTGCATCTAGTTTTTGTTCAAATGTAGAAGGTTATTCCTTAAAAGTTGTTCTTCTCTCATACCTAGCATGGTTTCATTTGGAAATTAGATTGGCTTCCACACTTACAACTATGCTCTGCATGTCTTCTAAGCTTGGAGGATCTCTTTCCCTGAGTCGGTAAGCCATGTCCGATTCAAATCCATAAGGGAATTTGATCAAGGCTACGTCTGGTGGCAGCCTAAGATTCTGAGGGATGGCATTGTACACATTATTGAACCTGGCACAATAATATTGGACACTTTCCTATGGTCCTCTTTTTAGGTTCTCATACTCTGATAGGATGTGTAAAGGGTCTTTTTTATTTTCCCATATGTTCAGGAAAGTTTGATAAAGGGCTTCTGGATTAGCTATTGTGTTTACAGGGAGTGCCCTAAACCAAGTCCTTACATCACCAGTTAGGCTTTGGACAAAAATTTTCATTCTGACATCATCATCATCAATTTCCTAGTTTTCAAAGTAATCTGTCATTTTCTTAGTTTGTTGTTGAGCTGTATAGGCACCAGTACCATCGAAATAGGTAATTTTGCTCTGATGATCCTGTGGCATAGCCCCTGGATTAGCAAGCAGCTGCAAGGGAGCATATCAATTTTCCATATTGGCAGGTAAGAATGGGACGACTGGAAGCACAGGGATAACAACCGAGATAATTGCTGTGGATGGAGGAGTGGAAAAGAGGTTTTGGAGTGATGATGGTGAACTAGAAGGATTTGTAGCAATGGGAAAAAGGACCTGTGATTCTCCAGCAGTAAAATCAGCTTGGAAAGAACTCCGCTGAGGTGTGCATAGGTTTAAATCAACAGAATTTTCTTGAACTTCTCGACTTCTTAGGCTCTTTGGGACCAAGTTAGGATTTTCAAAAATAGCTGTGGATTTGGATCTGGATTAGATATAGTGTAACGAGTTTTCTTCTTTGGAGCCAACTTCTAAAAATATATTTTGGTATTTTCTCGAAATATTTGAAGGATAGAAGTTTTTTGACAAAATTTTCAAGGAAGCTTCTGAAATGTAGGAGGCGTTGGGATTTCCTTCAGGTATATTTGAAACAAGGAAACTGATCAAATCTTTGAGACAACTGTTTAAAGCCTAAAACTATACTGGAGATAGACTGAAGTATCTTTTATTTACTCCTGTGATTGCATAAAAAAAACAGTTTCAAAGGCTGCCTGGCTAACTTCAAGCTTCATCTGTAGCTTTAGAAACTAGAAAGCAGTAACAAACAATCATTCAGTCCCCAGTGGAGTCACCAATGATGTTATCACTCAGGTTGTTCCCAAAACTTGTGAGAAAAGGGAATACGATTGAGGTAACCACTAACCAGTCTTTTAGATGTAGTTTCTAGCCAAACTGCATCCAGAGAGGGCTCTCTCTTTATAATTTAGCTTTGTTTTTAGGGTATTTTAGGCTAGTTATGATTTACAGGGTTTTGTTTTAAGTTTGTTGGATGATGATTTTAAACATAGCTGGGATGCAAGTTTGAACAATTTATTCCATTGGGCAGATGGAGTCTATGAGGAGGAACTGTTGAGTGTGTCTTCTTTGATAAAAGGTAATGCTATAGAGCAAGATAATCGATCCTGGAGCAATTTTATAATCTGGAAATAGATGGAATGAAAGCCAGTGGGTGAAGTGCAGTCAAGAATCCTTCATCATGTTGGCAGAGGGAAAATGCATGAGTATTATCAAGGAGTAGTAAAGAATTCCTTGATAACATTCAAAGTGAAAGAATCAGTGAAACAGGAGCAGCTAAGAATTCTTGTTTAGGCTAATTCTGAAGAAAACATAAGTAATAACAGAGATTGAACACAGAGTGTATTTAAACAAATTTTGGGCTATTCTTTTTCCCTATCACTAAGATTATGAAACATATAAGAAATTTGCAAACACAGAAAACATCAAACATAGGTTAGGATAACTTATTAATCCATAGAAAGACACAAGAATTCTATAGCAGGGCCCAGAGCATCAAATCCACATTCAAACGGTCCAACAATAGTGAACTTGAACAACCTTTGTATTAAACATCCTCAGAGTTACAGCGCAGGTCCAAAAGAGAAATCACCAACCCCGAATACATCTTATGGGGAGGTATATATAGAAAAATGAGTTACAAAATATCTTGTAGAGAAAATATCCCGCAATAACTCCATCCATCTACTTTTCAAGAGAAGTAAATGAGAGAAACGAATGCAGAAATAAATGTTGGCATGCTGGCTGTCTGTTGGTCAGATATGTTTGAATTTTTGAATTGAGTGAGTCGGCTGGTAGATGTCCCTTTATTCTGCGTTCCTGCCTTGCTATCCCGGTCCTTTCATCTATGTTTGATTTCGCTTTAATGCGTTATAGTCCCAGTTTGACTCCTTCCTCTATTGTTTTCACCTTTATGATATGTGCCAGGTGTTTTGTCCTTTAATTAAAATGCAGATGATAAAGGAAAATTAGAATTACCTTGGTAGAACCTCCAACATGCTTTGCCAGTATTGGTCTGTTGGTAACTGATGTCTTTGTATTTTTATTAATGTTTCATCAGCTTCAGTATACCTGTAGAAGTTGGGTTGGACTACAAGAAGATGATTTATTTCATGTTCAATATAGAACATATTTTCCAACTTGTCATAAAAGCTCTATCCAGAGGGAGGTCCTATGTCCTCTGCAATGCTTGATGATGCTGTGATCTGATTGGAAACATATGTGTTTACCCTGTGAGCATATTGTTCATGTGTTAACAATCTTTGATTGCTGGTTAATAAACTGGGTAGACCCCTCTGCTGCAAGGCTGTAAACTTTTCTGTGAAGGCATTTATCTCCATCTGCATCTCTTGGCACTTTCTTTCCTCAAGGTCAACACCTTTTTCACTGTCAAAATGGTGCCTGTTCTATCCCCAATCTCCAGAGCTGCCAGTTGTTCCCTGGTATGAGTGCTCAAAAAATGGATTAGTCTATTGGCCTGCTCAGGGATGTTCCCTAATGATTCTCTAGCCTTCTGAATTTCTACTTGAGCCCTTTCTATCAGTTCGATTTGTTCATGGATCGCCTGAATTGATTGCCATTGATCAGTGATAGACTGGCCAATTTTTCTCCATAAAATTGTTTTAATATCTGTTAGAGTTTTGTGAAGAGTGAGATCCTTCTCCAAGGATTTCACCTTATTCTCCAAGGCCCTTATCTCTCTTGTTTTTTCTGCCACTGTTATTTTTGATTTATCATAGCTTACCTCTAGTTTAGCTAGTCTTTCTTTGGCTTCCTTTAGCTTTGCCATTTGGAGTTCGAACTCATTTATTGCCTTCATCATTTCTTCCATCTTCATGCTGGTGTCTGGTGCTGTTGTTGCTGCTACTGCTGGAGCATCTGTGGCTGATGTACCTGCTGTTGATGTTGGGACAGTGGGAGGGATTGCTGTTGCAACTATGGGAGGGGCAGTGGTAACTGTTAGAGTTGCTTTTGGTGGCTGGGAGGTCGACTCTCCCTGCTTAGCTTGCAATGCTTTCTCCAATTCTTGCTCTGTTTTAGTTAGCCTTTGATTCATTTTTATCAGCAGATCCATCATGTCTTCTTCCGCCTTTTCTTGTGCAAGTTCTGTAGTTTGTGGGTGCATGGTGACAGTGATCCGGATTTAAACAGGAAGGCAATAGATTACAGAGATAACCATAAATACAGAGATGTGATAACCATAAACAAAGAGATGCAACGGAAATAATACTTCATTTCATTAATGGAAAATACTGAAATATGCTTACAACCAGAATTGAAAATAAACCAGCTAGGGCGATGGTAGCTTATCTCTGAGCAGAGATGTGCGGCTACATGCCTCTGAACCGTTCCAAACTGTGTTAGAATGAGGCTTGAACTATTTATTATTGAGAAACAATGCAAAACCCTTCACATTCCAAAGCCGACCCTTAGAAGATGAAACGCCAAATTGTGGGCCCCGTTTTGGGTAAATTGGTACATCAATTTCCCGGGGTCGTAACTTTGGCATACGATCTCCGTTTGACGCGTATGATAGCTAGTTAGAAAGATATATCTGAGAACTATCACTTTGGCCCCCAGATTTCCCAAAAAACGTCATTTAGGGCCTCAAAACGGCTCCGGAAGTTTAGGACCCGAAAAAACTACTAAAAATAGTAAACTGTGCTACAATTTAGGAAACTGAAAAGACCGAAAGAGACAGTTGTGGGGGTCCAAATGGGATAGGTGGGTGGCCACCAACATCCACTTGGATCACATGCCCGAACAGGCCAACTTGCTAGTACTGTTACACAAAAAAATTGTCACCATGACTTTCTACAGTTTGTATGAGTCCATCAACACTCATACATACCTCCTTTGCAAGTCTTAAGCCTCAGCTCTTCATGTCAAGCCTTGAAGATGGGAGAAAGACCTTAAAAATATCTTAAATCCTGGTTTCTCACTTTCTCCTAGCATTGCCTGCGGTGTCGCACCCAATGGTCATGTCCCCTGTGAACCTGATCGCTCTGTCTGTTGAGTGATGGGTGTGAACCCCTCTAAAAGTTAAAAAGGCGTGAGTTCATTCTTAAAAACTCATCTTGGGTCACTTCTGGACACTTCTAGAAGGAATATTGCGCTGGCAGGTCCGCTCCACCTTGGTTCATCCATTCCATAACTAAGGGAGCTAACTCCATGATATGAGGTGCTTATCCCATTGAAGGAGGAACTTATCCCTTCAATGGTGGACATGCAACTT